>JAWQFJ010012275.1:0-20701 GCA_034096865.1 Theodoxus fluviatilis
GGTTGTAGTAATAGTGATGGTGATGGTGGCACTGGTAGTGGTCATAGGGATGGTGATAGTTGCCTTGGTTACATTGGTGGGGATTGTGGTTGTAGTAATAGTGATGGTGATGGTGGCACTGGTAGTGGTCATAGGGATAGTGATAGTTGCCTTGGTTACATTGGTGGGGATTGTGGTTGTAGTAATAGTGATGGTGATGGTGGTCGTAGTGATGGTGATGATGATGGCAATGAGAATCACGTGGCGGCAGTGATGGTGGAGTGCTGGTGGTACTGCTGGTCATGGTGGTAGTAGTGACGGTGGTGATTGTGGTAGTGGTGATGGTAGTGGCTGTTTTAATGGTGGTTGTAGTTTTGATGGTTGTCGTGATTGTGGTGGTGGTGGTTGCCATAGTGTTTGGTAATAGTGATGGTGATGGTGATAGCGATCGTGGTAACAGTGGTGGCGATAGTGGTTGTAGTGATGGTGAGGGTGGTCACTGTGATGATGAACATAATAAAGGTAATGATGTGGGGTTTGTCACAGCGGTGGTGCTAGTGGTTGTAGTAACGGTGATGGTGGTGACAGTGATGGTGGTAGCAATAGTCGTGATGATGTGGCGGTTGCCATAGTGATGGTTATGGGGGTTGTAGTAATAGTGATGATGGCCACAGTGATGGTGTTGGTGTTTGTAGTAATAGTGATGGTGGCCACAGTGATGGTGATGGTGGTCACAGTGATGGTGATGGTGGTCACAGTGATGGTGATGGTGGCCACAGTGATAGTGATGGTGGTCACAGTGATGGTGATGGTGGCCACAGTGATGGTGATGGTGGTCACAGTGATGGTGATGGTGGCCACAGTGATGGTGATGGTGGCCACAGTGATGGTGATGGTGGCCACAGTGATGGTGATGGTGGCCACAGTGATGGTGATGGTGGTCACAGTGATGGTGATGGTGGTCACAGTGATGGTGATGGTGGCCACAGTGATGGTGATGGTGGTCACAGTGATGGTGGTGGTGGTCACAGTGATGGTGATGGTGGTCACAGTGATGGTGATGGTGGCCACAGTGATGGTGATGGTGGCCACAGTGATGGTGTTGATGTTTGTAGTAATAGTGATGGTGGTCACAGTGATGGTGATGGTGGTCACAGTGATGGTGATGGTGGTCACAGTGATGGTGATGGTGGCCACAGTGATGGTGATGGTGGTCACAGTGATGGTGTTGATGTTTGTAGTAATAGTGATGGTGGTCACAGTGATGGTGATGGTGGTCACAGTGATGGTGATGGTGGTCACAGTGATGGTGTTGATGTTTGTAGTAATAGTGATGGTGGTCACAGTGATGGTGATGGTGGTCACAGTGATGGTGATGGTGGTCACAGTGATGGTGATGGTGGTCACAGTGATGGTGATGGTGGTCACAGTGATGGTGATGGTGGTCACAGTGATGGTGTTGATGTTTGTAGTAATAGTGATGGTGGTCACAGTGATGGTGATGGTGGCCACAGTGATGGTGATGGTGGCCACAGTGATGGTGATGGTGGCCACAGTGATGGTGATGGTGGCCACAGTGATGGTGATGGTGGTCACAGTGATGGTGATGGTGGTCACAGTGATGGTGATGGTGGTCACAGTGATGGTGATGGTGGCCACAGTGATGGTGATGGTGGCCACAGTGATGGTGATGGTGGTCACAGTGATGGTGATGGTGGTCACAGTGATGGTGATGGTGGTCACAGTGATGGTGATGGTGGCCACAGTGATGGTGATGGTGGTCACAGTGATGGTGATGGTGGTCACAGTGATGGTGATGGTGGCCACAGTGATGGTGATGGTGGTCACAGTGATGGTGATGGTGGTCACAGTGATGGTGATGGTGGTCACAGTGATGGTGATGGTGGCCACAGTGATGGTGATGGTGGTCACAGTGATGGTGATGGTGGTCACAGTGATGGTGATGGTGGTCACAGTGATGGTGATGGTGGTCACAGTGATGGTGATGGTGGCCACAGTGATGGTGATGGTGGCCACAGTGATGGTGATGGTGGCCACAGTGATGGTGATGGTGGTCACAGTGATGGTGATGGTGGTCACAGTGATGGTGATGGTGGTCACAGTGATGGTGATGGTGGCCACAGTGATGGTGATGGTGGCCACAGTGATGGTGATGGTGGCCACAGTGATGGTGATGGTGGCCACAGTGATGGTGATGGTGGCCACAGTGATGGTGATGGTGGCCACAGTGATGGTGATGGTGGCCACAGTGATGGTGATGGTGGTCACAGTGATGGTGATGGTGGTCACAGTGATGGTGATGGTGGTCACAGTGATGGTGATGGTGGTCACAGTGATGGTGATGGTGTTTGTAGCGTGATGATGTGGTGGTTGTCATAGCGGTGGCGATGGTGGTTGTAGTAATAGTGGTGGTTGTCATAGTGATGGTGGTGATGATGGTAATTAAAGTGGTAGTGGTGATGGTAATAGTGATTCTAATACTGGTTATATGTGTTGGTGGTGATGGATATTGCATGTTTTATCTAGTACATCTTATTTGTAATTGAAAGAATGTGACAGGTAACATTCTAACTTGATTCAAGCAATTACAGCGACAACTAAAGACCAGAAAAATGCATTGTTGTGTGGCGGAGTGAGACTTTTGAGGCTTGATGAATATTGTCACGCACACATTCTCACGCATTCATGTGCGCACGCATACACGTGCGAGCGTGCACTTACAACACAATTATACCTCTCTCTCACACACACACACACACACACACACACACACACACACACACACACACACACACACACACACACACACAAATATACACACTAATGTTTACATGTTCTCACACACACACCATTCATACTAGCAAACATATATACGCGTGCACGCACGCACACAGGCAAGCATTCACACGCACGCACACACACAAAGGCTCGCACATACACATGCGCGCTAAAACACCGAATTTATTGACGAGACCACAGGCTGGAGAGCGGGCAGATTTACAAAAACACCCGATTTAAAAAGTAAATCTATTTATTAACAAAAGAATGAGTTCATTCTCTGGTGACTTTTGGGACGAAACGTACCTTCATCTGCTCATCGCAAGTACTGGTTCACTCGTGTTTGGATGTGCTTCTCTGACACCAAATGTAGTGAACCCGAGACAGCTCGTCAAGGGAGATACATGGATAAAATTAATGGAGTTCACGGACAATCAGCGTTTGCAGGCAATCTCAGGCCTTTGATCACGAAAATCGTTAGATCTTGCTAAAACAGGAAAAATGCAAGTCACGATTTCGCAAGTTCTTCGCTTCTTACGAATTTGGAGGGGAAACGCGATGGGTCTATTTTACCCCCAACCCACAAGGAGGTGTGGAGGGAGATTGTCTGTGGTTCCAGCCTGGCCAACACATATGCAGAAAAAGCATCGTCGTCGTATTTATCTTCTCAGATAAGGAGGCCCGGCGTAAATCCAATTGCGAGTGGACGGCTCATAAGGTCACTCCACCCGAACCAGAACCAGTTCCCAAAAGTAAGTTCTCTGCACTCGTGGTCATCGTGTCGTCGTTTGCCTTGAGCCGTTTGCGTTGCGAACGAGTGCAGTCGACCTCCATGGTCCACTTATTCCAACTTTTGCAGACGACCGAAAAGTTGATCCATGTGAATGAATGAATGAATGAATGAACGAACGAACGAACGACTGAATGAATGAATGAATGAATGAATGAACGAATGCATGAATGAATGAATGAATGAATGAATGAATGAATGAATGAATGAATGAATGAATGAATGAATGAATCAGACTTTACGTCATATCAGCCTTTGGAAGCTAAGGCCGTCGACCGCAAAATTACTGGAGCTGATTAGAGTAGGTGCAAACCAAGCCTCCGTTTCCTTAGTTACACGCCTTGTAAGGCCTGTCTTAACTGAGTCACGCTTAGGCCTACTTCGCCGAAGTAGCAATCTTATCTAACCAATCAGGAAGCAGCTTCGGTCTAGTTTTGTGTCCTGGTTGGTCAGATAAGATGGCTACTCCAGCGAAGTTGGCGTAAGCGTTGGTTTATTAAAACAGGCCTCCACTAAGCGCGCAAGGAGATGCGGCGGCTCAGTTCTTGCCCCCAAGCCACAGGAGTTCCACGTGAATGTGGAGTGCCTTCCTAGGGAGATCGTCAGTGCTTCAAGGCAATGAGTACACGATGCACTATAGTCGGATATATATGAGATGTTTACAGCTTCGAAGAACCGGCCTCTCTTGCGGCACGAAGCTTTGGGAGTGACGACGACAGTGAGAGGGACACATATGTTGGCATTGGGACCAAACCTTAACTGGCAGTAACACGAATCGTCGTCACATCTTGGTCAATGGGAAACTTGCAGTATCATACAATCTCTTGCTTTCGCTTGCTGTTTCTTTGTTTCTTTGTATTTCTCTTTGCTTTTGTTCCCGCATGAGCTTGTTTTGTCGCTCTCTAGCGTTTTGGATTCACTTTTGACAGAAAATTAACTGTGGAAAAATTGTCGGTCGATCTACCAAACGGAAGAAAAGATAAAGGAATAGAGAGATGGATGGCGGAACTGATACACATACAGACATGAAATCAAACACACAAGTACACAATAACGCAGACTCTCAGAAACTAAAACATACATCCAAGATTCATGTGTGTGTGTGTGTGTGTGTGTGTGTGTGTGTGTGTGTGTGTGTGTGTGTTGGTTTTGTGACGCGTATTGAAGCGCAATTAAACACAGGCATATGCTCGGGCACATTCGTAAATAAGACAACTCAAGAGTATAAACACAAACGCAGAGACGCACGAACTGGTAGACAGGCTTCCTTTGAAATGCACAGACGTACAGAAAAACTGAGAGGCAGGCACGCTGATACAGAGATAGACACAGTGGAAAACATTATGAGAGATCATCAGACCGACAGACTAACAGGAAGTTAGTCACACGGTTAGTCATGGAGTCATGCATACAGACAGCAAAGATTCAAGCATGCCAACTTAGTGCTTGGACGAGCGCACAGACGCAGAGATTAAGACAAACACAGAAGTAAAGAAAGACACCAAGACAGGAGATACCTATGAAGATTCTATCCACTCTGCATTGTTCTTTCCCAGAGACACCGTACGCCGTCTTGGTTCGCCTCTTACCAAAAGAACCTGTGCGCATTAAGTCGGTGCGCATTAAGCCCAAACGCGCTGTGCCTAAGCATGCTGAGCATGAACCCGCTGAGCCTGAACTAGCCGAGCCTCAACAAGGTGAGCCTGAACACGCAGATCCTGAACCCGCTGAGCCTGAACTACCCGAGCCTGAACAAGGTGAGCTTGAACTAGCCGAGCCTGAACAAGGTGAGCCTGAACACGCAGATCCTGAACCCGCTGAGCCTGAACTAGCCGAGCCTGAACTAGCCGAGCCTGAACTAGCCGAGCCTGAACTAGCCGAGCCTGAACTAGCCGACAGTGAACAAATCGAGCCTTCTCCTGAGTCTTCAGTCTCATCCTCAAGTAAGCTTTAATTAGGGCCTTGTTACTTCTCATAGACGGACAATAAACAAGGGATGCGTTCAGGCTTCAACTCCGCAGGTACTGCGAAGGCGCTGCGTAGTTGACACTCAACTACTCTCGGCCATCAAGGACTCGAATGCGAAGCCTAATACAGTAGTCGCCGCTTATAAAACACGCGGTTACATCGTTACTGATGGACATGTTCAACACGCAAACGGTTAATAAAAACGCCGCTTATTAAAAACACTATTGTTCGGTCCCAATGTGTTTTTAATAAGCGGCGACTACTGTAATATTAATATGACGACTTTGTTAGTGAAATGTAACTCTGCGCAGGCCTTCGAAGAAGGACTTGAACGCGCCTCTGCTCTCATTCGTTTACATTATATTTTCTGGAGACGGTCCAATAAGGACACGTGAATGTCAAAGTAGAAAATGTTGTCGGATATCGCTATGGATGCCTGTGATTTGATGGTACAAAATGGAAAATCACCGTTGAAACTTAAAAAGCTCTAACTCGCCCTTCTTATCTTTTTATTGGTCTGTCTTTGTGAGACAGGCGTAGCATATTCGTATGAGTAGACTGATGCACTGATTCTTTTTATTGGATTTCTTCCCTTCTGCTTCATTACTAAACGGACATTTGAGCCCGAGCTTCGACTTGAGCGTGAAGCAGGAGCAAAAAACTGAACGGGAACTTGTGTCTTTGCCATTGTCTCTGTCTCTTTTTCAGTCAGCGACAGTTGCCCAGTGGAAGAGTCCGAGTGTGAGTGCTCGACAGAAAAGTCGTCCTCACTGTCCCCATCATCGTCGCTACCACCACCAACGAGGACCACGTCACAGTCACCCCCACCAGAACTTAAGTCTGAGGAACAGACAGGATGGTCAGGGATGTGGCCATGTCAGTTGCACGACTGTCACGTACTGTATACCGTAGTTTAAGGAAAATTTGAGCTTCCAGATGTAAAAGAAGAAAAAGCTGTAAGGATCAATTTGAAGCAATCGATGTTTTGGATGATGAAACAGTGCATTTTGAGTTCATTTTGCAACAGTTTCTTCGGATATGATGAATCCACAGTTCTGATTATTAACCGAATTGTTCCTGTAGAGACATTAATGCGAAAATACGGATAATAAAAATCAAATAAAGAACATTTTGCTCATCAAAACCTAGGTCTATGTTTTATGGAAATTAAATTTTTAATTTATGGTGATTATCTCTTCGCTGTGGTTCATCCTGTCTGAGAAACAAACAAACAAAAAATCGTGCTCTTTCGAGTTGTCGTTATCTGTACTCTTGTAACTTCTCTGTCATGAAATATGCCAAAATTATACTCGGGAAAATCTATTTATTGGATTTTCGGGGGGGGGGGGGGAGACTTATGCAGACAAACAATAAGGCATTTTAATGCCAGGACCGGCTTAATTTACTTCAACTTGTCTGAGACAGAGAGAGAGAGAGACAGAGAGAGATAGAGAGATAGAGAGAGAGGGAGAGAGAGAGAGAGAGAGAGAGAGAGAGAGAAGAGAGAGAGAGAGAGAGAGCACTCTGAAAGTTCAAAACCTCCACCAAAGACGCCATAATTTCTCTTCCATGACCCATAAATGTTCATTCTAGCATAGGCTGGAGGTCTCTGAGTGCGAAAATAATACGCCGGTGTCATCAATAGTTTAATGTCATCAACTTCGTGACGAGAGACAAAAGTTCTTTTTAATGGATGTAATTCCAAAGCGAGATAACAGATAACGTCCAACATTTAAGAATGTGTTTCTTGGTTAAATCCTAACGTCCCAACCAATTTCATCAGAATCTTTTGTGAGCTTTTTGACTCACATGCGAAGCAAAAGTGAGTCTATGTACTCACCCGTTTCGTCCGTTCCGGCGTCCGGGCGTCCGGGCGTCCGGTCAGGGCGTCCGAAAACTTTAACGTTGGATTTTTCTCGGTGACTATTAAGTCTATCAACACCCAATTTGGCATGATGGTGTATGATGACAAGGCCTCAAAAAGCATACACAGTGACTTGAACTTGCTTCAAGGTCAAGGACGCAGGGGCCATAAATGTTGTAAAAGAAATTGCCATTTTTCACATTTTCTCAATTTTCTCTGAAGTTTTTGAGATTGGATACCTCACCTATACATGGTATATAGGGCAAAGTAAGCCCTACTTTTTGATACCAGTTTGGTTGACCTTGCTTCAAGGTCAAGGTCATTGGAGCTCTTTAAAGTTAGATTGTATACATATTTTGAAGTGATCTTGACCCTGAACTATGGAAGATAACTGTTTCAAACTTAATAATTATGTGGGGCACATGTTATACTTTCATCATGAGACACATTTGGTCACATATCATCATAAAATTCAGGCCAAATAAGTAAAGCAAATCGTGAAAAGGAAAATGTTGGCATGTCTTTTTAAACGCGTAAGCGCATCGTGGAGCCAATAGATTCAAGACCAACAAAGATTTTGGCAAACAGTACGGTAACGTACATCATGGCCATTCCTGTTTTTGAAGTAATGCTAGTGGATCTTTGAAAAGCTTTACTCCTATATGTGAATACTAGGCATCGTGTGTTCGGCGCATGGAACGTTTTCACGCTCTTTAGATCGTAAATAGTGCATATGTCTAGAGTGCCACCTTTTAATTTGTGAAAATTTCGTATGTATCTAACATTTAAACATGGCTCATAGACTAGAAAAAGCATTTCTTTTATCGCTCTTTATACTAACTAATTTAACTTTCAAGGTATTATTACCCTCCGAAATGAAGTAATTTGCCCGTACATGTTACTGAGAATACCTTTAGCAGAAACTCTAAACGCATAATTTGCCTGGACATGTTTGGTAGCTTTCTCTACTCGCCAAAGGAGACAACTTACGGACAGGAGTATGTGAATACATAGAGACTGGGTATTGAAGACAAAATGACAGACAAGAACTTATAGACACAAGGTCGTGACGGAAATACATACTGGCCTTTGATATACCTTTTTAGGAAGTCTGTTCCAAAGAGATTTTCTTGCATGGCTGCTTGAGTTGACTGGTTCCGATCTGGGCCTGTCTTTCTTTCAGGGTGGTTGCTCCTTGTGATCGCAGGAGTGGGTTATGTGACCTACAGAAAGGTTACTCGAGAGTAAACTTTCGCAAGTCTGGTGATTTGTAGAATCACAAGTACACTCCAGGATTATTGGTAACATCTGAAAACACCCATGACTTTGAACAGCACCTCTGACCTCAGGAAATGGATCATTCTCGGAACGGCTGATGTCATCTTAAAACGTCTGTATCCTATAGGTGGTGACGTTCAGGAACATTAGTTCCCTTGAAAAATACTCGAGAATTTCAGAAACATTGATGAACTTCAAGAACACTCATGAACAATTATGATCTTGAGGAACATTGGTAACCTGGGGATACTCCGGCGATCTGTCGGTCCACTGCTCAACTTGAGGAACTTTAAAAACACTGATGATCACTAATGACATCTCCAAGAACGCTGGTGACCTTCAGAAACACTGGCGACCCTCCGGAATTCTTGTGGCCCTCAGAAAATGAGCTGTCCCAGTGAGCATTTTAATGTACAAGAAATTCGAGCGCCTCTCAGTCAATTAGGGATTTCCAATTGGCTGTTTTTCGTAGGCTGGAACCTACGCTAGGTGAACGAGCTTGTGCGTGAAGATGTGCTTGTTTGCATGTGTGTATGTATATATGTGCGTCCCTTACCACGCCACGTATACAACACTTTAAGAGAATGCGTAATTGTTATAAGCAATTTCATAATTGATGTGATTTAAAATATATTTTCTATTCAATAACATGAATTGATCATACACTGTTTTGTGTTATTTTGGGACGAAAAAGTATGCTCCTTATCGATTTTCATGTACTGGAGATTAAATTAATGTATCAGTAGTCATACAATTGTGGTTATTTTCTTTCTTTGTTGCACGTATTAATGATTTGTATATTTATTCTACGAGAGAATGTACTTTCTTCAACAGGTTAATTTCTGGAATGAGTAATTGCCACACTTGTTATCCTTAGACTCACGAAATCTATTTTTCTTGTGTTTTAATCCAGGCAGCCAGATTTGTACTTGTACAGGTCCGGGATAACTTCAAAGGCACTCAGTCATCAACACGATGACTAGCAACAATTGGTAGAACCTGTTTTCGCATCAATCTTTGCCATTCACCTTCGCGTGGGCATATACATATATGAAGAACGAGCCCTTGCAAACACACCATACACGTATATCTGCAGCGTTTTTGGCAATGTTCAACAGGCTGGCACGGAGGAGTCTTGGCAGCACAAGCAGTATGAAGCTCCTTTGCCACAATGACTCCTTGAAACTTTGGGAAAGTCTTTCGCATTGCTGGGTCAAGCATTGCTGGGTCAAGCATTGCTGGGTCAAGCATGTTCGTGCATGGCCACGACCTCTCCAGTCCATGATGTGGACTCACAGAGTCAGGAAGTTGATACTTTGAGAAAAACAGCTCTTATTCAAGAGTGAAAAAGTCACAACTGCCTTATATTACATTCATCTGCATACCACAATTCATTGAGTGATTTTTAACTTTCACTCGAGTGGCCGTTGTTACAAGGGTATCAATGAGCATGAGAGACAATGTTACAGACCTGACACTTAGGCCTACTGCAGAACAAGAAGGGCAAAGCCCATACGACTCACATGCTTGACCTTGACCTTTATATGACCTTGACCTTCAGGTGACCTTCAAGGTCAAGGTCAAACAACTAAACCTACCAATGACATCATACACAAAGAAATGCTTTACACATTATTCCTACCAAAATACATGTGACCTTGACCCAAGGTCAAGGTCATCCAAGGTCATGCAACACAAAGCTGTTAATTCAAGACATAGGAAGCACAATGGTGCTTATTGGCACTTTCTACCATGAGATATAGTCACTTTTAGTGGTTCACTACCCCATTTTGGTCACATTTCATAAGGGTCAAAGTGACCCTGACCTTGATGATATGTGACCAAATGTGTCTCATGATGAAAGTATAACATGTGCCCCACATAATTATTAAGTTTGAAACAGTTATCTTCCATAGTTCAGGGTCAAGGTCACTTCAAAATATGTATACAATCCAACTTTGAAGAGCTCCTGTGACCTTGACCTTGAAGCAAGGTCAACCAAACTGGTATCAAAAGATAGGGCTTGCATTGACCTATATACCACTTGTAGCTAAGGTCGCCATTCTCAATAACGTGGGAGAAAATTGGGAAAATGTGAAAAATGACTGTTTTTGAGACCACATTTATGGCTCCTGTGACCTTGACCTTGAAGCAAGGTCAAGTCACTATGTATGTTTTTTGAGGCCTTGTCATCATACACCATCATGCCACATTTGGTGTTGATAGACTTAATAGTCTCCGAGAAAAATCCAACGTTTAAGTTTTTTACGGACGGACGGACGGACGGACGCCCGGACGGACGCCCGGACGGACGGACGACACGGCTCAGTACATAGACTCACTTTTGCTTCGCATGTAAGTCAAAAAGGACGAACATCATAGAACTTCCGAAGACGACGCAGCACGACTAATAATCTCGTTTGGCTTGAAAGCCTCATCAGGGATTCCTCTCTGAGAAAGGAACACTGTGTCGGAGTTTTCTTCTACCTCGAAAAGGTCTAAAACTATACGAGGACATATGGCATTCTATCTGTTGTTTTGTTATGTTTGACTGATCTCTGTAAAGCGTAATGCACTATCTCACATTTTTCAAAGTAGACTTAATGAAATTCTATGTAATTATGCCCCCCAAAATACCCAGTTCAGTTGTAAAGGCCTACAGATAGTTTACAAGACGGGGATCGTGTGGAGGCAGCAGTTGTTGCCCGTGATTCCGTCTCTCGCTTTAGTTTCCCGGGTGGGAATTTGATCTGCACCGCGAAGCTTGCTGCACTTGAGAGAGCTATTGACACAGTCAAGGACATGAGATTACGAACAGCCCTAGTCGTCACTGACCAAGTGCTACCAGTGAATAATGATATGTGTGCGCGGCGAGCGACTCAGTAGGAGTAGGAATTAGCGCCATAACAGTGATGAGGACGATTATTCCCTCTCGGCCTTACATGCTTTGTGATATGGAGAGATCTCCCACCATTCTTATTCCGTACTTTCCACCGCCCGTGTAAGTTTCTGTGTGCGGGTATTGATGTCGCTTTCTGCTGGGTTCCTAGCCACATTGTGGGCATTCTATGGACGAGAAAGCAGACCATGTTGCCAAGGCTGCTCTCCCCCTTCCCCCTTCCCCGGGGCGACCTACTGTTTTTATGTTGCGTCACGCCGACTGGGACGGCAGGGTATACACTCAATTACATGAAATTTCCTCTGCATGGGTGAGCGATACTACCGTCATTCGTGCGCCCGTTGCTTTGTTTGGGGAAGAAAGAAATCAAACGTTTCGTCAAACAATGCAAAAACACAAATCACTGGAAGATTGCTAATTCTAAGCTGTGGTGACGTGAAGCAACTCACAGATTCTTGGAAGCACCATTCGGCTTCCAGCTAAAGGAGTAAGCGCGCATGCGCGGAGAAGAGACGATATGCGGTGGAGACCGACAAGCACAAGTCTCCCCAGACGCATCCCTGTCCGACACCTCAGTTGAGTCAAGTCTTATCGGGAGAGTAGAGTGGGAGTTTAGGCTGCTGGCTTTTTTGGTTTAGCTATTTGCCAACTATGCATGGAAGACGCTTTTCCTCGTCGTCGATGGAGCAGTATCGGCCCTCGGAGCTTCGCTTCACGCACAACTCCATCAAGACAGATTTTCAAGATGGCAACAGCCTGGAGGAAACGTTAGAGAGCATCGTGTCAGGAGATCTAAGCGTTTCCGACATGCAGCCCATGGTGGTAAGTACGGTTTACATAATGTGCGACCCTTTGCTCACTCAGGGATGAAGGAGTATTTGAAACGTTTCACCACATAACAGTGTTGACTGGAATGAGAATGAGGGTCTCTGTTGTTCCATTCTGTTGAATACAAAGATTCGTCCCGATAAATTTCTTCAACTGTCAGTCTTTCAAATATCGGGACAATTCATCCAAATACATGCATGTGTTCATGGCAACATGACAATTTTTCTGAATTTGCAGACTGCTCATTGTGTGTTCTATTTTCTGTTTCACTCGCCCTCAGATCACACACTGATCTTCTTGGATAGAAGTGAATTTGTACCTGGTGCTTGCGCTTTCCACTCGGAGTAAGAATGATGATGATAATGATGGTGATGATGATGATGATGGTGGTGGTGGTGGAGGTGGTGGTGGTGGTGATGATGATGATAATGATGATGATGATGATGATGATGATGATGATGATGATGATGATGATGATGATGATGATGATGATGGTGGTGGTGGTGGTGGTGGTGGTGGTGGTGGTGGTGGTGGTGATGATGATGATGATGATGATGATGATGATGATGATGATTGATGATTGATGATTGATGATTAATGATTGATGATGCTGATGCTGATGCTGATGCTGATGACGACAAAGGTAAAGGTGCGATTGTATGTGGCGACTTATCACTCATATCTGGGCCTGAAACTGCCTTAAAACTGTTCTGGGCCGGACGAACCATTAGTTCCTAAACGTGATGGACGAGACAAGCACTGCGTGCGAATAGATCGCCTGCGATATTGTTTGGTGGGCGGAAGGTAGGACGAGCACAGGTTGTGTTTCTTATCTGACTGTAAAGATATGCATGTGTCACTGCCCCAATTACACTAAAGGTGACTGCCTGAATCACTTAGCTACATGATAAGCTCCCCTCCTCTCTCTCTCTCTCTCTCTCTCTCTCTCTCTCTCTCTCTCTCTCTCTCTCTCTCTCTCTCTCTCTCTCTCTCTCTCTCTCTCTCTCGGTCGAAGGTCAGGTGGGGTTATATGTTGCGTTAGCCACGGTGTTATTTGTTTTGTAACTGCGGTTCCATTCCGCTTTGATAATACTCTTATTTTCAAGTTCAGTAAGAATCTTCTTTACTGCGATAGAGATGTTATTCTGGTATGCGTTTACTTGCCTCCAATGGATTCCCCTTACTATTTGGCGGCTAATGTGACCAGCGGTATTTAGGAGTTAGAAACCTGTTTACTTCAAGTATACTCGGACTACCCTGATTGTTTGGTGATGGTATGTGAAGATTTAAATGCTCGAACAAGAAATCTAAATAATGGTAACTCTTCTGAATATACTGATGTACGATTTGGTACTCCGTACGACTTTCGAAATTATCTAGATGGTGTTATTAATGATTATGGTACTGCGCTCATGTCTGTTTGCCTCGGTGTTGAATTGTACATTATTAATGGTTGTATTCACGGTGATAGGAAAGGACATTATACATACATTTCAGCTACAGGAAATAGTGTTATCGATTACTTTTTTGGGTCAGGTGAGTTGGTGGAATACTGTAAGTCCTTGTTTGTGAAGGAGAACGTATTGACATCCCGCCTTTGTTTGGAATTGTGTATTGAAGGTCGCTCTATCACAGATGATGTTCCCCAGAGCTTCTATGTAAAAAAAAACACACATATGGGAACCAGATGGTGAGAGACACTTTTGTGAGGGTTTCACGAAGTATGTGGAACAGTCTGATCTGATGGAATTGGTTGGTTCCGTAGATTTTGATATTGATACAGCAGTAGATGAATTTACGGGTTGTTTACTCCGGGCGGCCGAACCAATGAGGAGAGATTTTAGGTACGGTAAAAAATGTCAGAGCAGCCATGTTTGACAATGACTATGTTGTGGCCAAACACAATTTGCGATTTTTCTCTCGTCGTTACATTCGTACGAATGCTTTTGCACATAAGCAGCTGTATATGGGGCAAAGAAATGCTTATCAAAAGCTTATCAGAGAGAAGAAAGCAGGGTACAGAAGACGCACGATCCAAGCGTTGCTCACCAGTCTGCCTAATTCCGCTGAATTTTGGAAACAAGTGCGAAAAATTAATTCTAAACTGTATGTTGAATGTACTATTAAGGTAGAAATTTGGAAACATTACTTTCGCGATCTTTATCAGTGTGTGATAAGGAAAGAACACAAACGATAGATGGTAATATTTAAGCATAGCAGAGGCCGAGTTGGAATATTTGGATTCTGACATAACTAATGATGAAGTTAAGAAGCCAAATCTGGACGCCGATGAGCTCGGCGGCTACAGACCTGTGTCCAATTTGTGTTTTATATCAAAAATCATAGAGAAAGCTGTTTCCATAAGGCTATGCAGCTTCCTGAACTCGGAGAATCTACTCCCAAAACTCCAGTCGGCATACAGGCCAGGACACAGCACCGAAACTGCACTCCTGAGAGTGTTCAACGATATTCGATGTGCTATTGATGATGGCCGGGTTGCCCTCGTGACTCTTTTAGACCTCTCAGCAGCCTTCGATACCATCGATCATGGTGTTCTTCTGTCCCGATTAAAGAACTTAGGAATATCATCAACAGCCTTCAAATGGTTTCAATCATACTTATCTGGAAGAACACAGACGGTTGTTGTGGAAGGAGGGACTTCGAGTGAGGTGGTTATCACCTGTGGAGTTCCTCAAGGGTCAATTCTCGGACCGTTGCTATATTCCATCTACACAGTATCTCTGAGTGCCCTGATTGATAGTCATCATCTGTCATTCCATCTTTACGCAGATGATACTATGTTATTTACAACCTCGAACCCTGACAAAGACTCTTTCGCTGCGGCAAAAGCTTCCATGGAGAGATGTTGCACCGATGTGAAAACATGGATGGTGAAAAGTCGTCTGAAATTAAATGAAGACAAAACAGAATTCATCATCATCGGTTCTAAGGCACATGTTCAGTTGTTCCCAGAAACCAACATCTCCATTTCGGGAGTCGAGGTCCCCTCGTCAAGATGTGTGACATATCTTGGCGTAAAGATCGATGAGCATTTTTCTATGGGGCCACACGTAAGCAGAACGATCTCTTCCTCCTACTGGCAGCTCCGACGTATCTCAAGTATCAGACAATGCCTGACTGAAAAATCGGCCACAACTCTTGTATTGACGTTGGTGATGTCTAATCTTGATTACTGCAATAGCCTTCTGCTAGGTGAAACCCAAGAATATCTCCGAAGACTTCAACAGGTGCAGAACACCGCAGCACGTATAGTGAAACGTCCACCTAGTCGTTCTCACATAACACCCATCCTTCGAGAGCTACACTGGCTGCCTGTCCACCAACGTATTGTGTTCAAAACACTGTGTCATGTGTTCAAGTGCGTCAATGGTTTGGCCCCGCTGTATCTGGTTGAGCTCCTCAAGACTTATAAGCCTGTGAGGGATCTCAGATCTTCGGCGCAGTCATTACTCCATGTGCCACGCTACAACACCAAGAGATCTGGGGAGAGAGCATTCTCGTATGCTGGACCAAAACTCTGGAACGATATCCCAGACAGACTGAGGAAATCTCCTTCAATACAGACTTTCAAGTCACAGCTAAAAACTCTTTTATTCAAAGGGTGAACGTGTTGAGCGCCTTGAGCATGCCTTTGGGTGTGAGATTGGCGCTATATAAGAGCCAAAATACATACATACATACATACATACATACATACATACATACATACATACATACATACATACATACATACATACATACATACATACATACATACATACATACATACAGACAGACAGACAGACAGACAGACAGACAGACAGACAGACATACAGACAGACAGACAGACAGACAGACAGACAGACAGACAGACAGACAGACAGACAGACAGACAGACAGACACACAGACAGGCACACAGACAGAGAGAGAGAGAGAGAGAGAGAGAGAGAGAGAGAGGGGGTAGAGAGAGAGAGAGAGAGAGAGAGAGAGAGAGAGAGAGAGAGAGAGAGAGAGACACACACACACACACAGATGAGAGAGAGAGAGAGAGAGAGAGAGAGAGAGAGAGAGAGAGAGAGAGAGAGAGAGACGCACATTAGTGTGCCAGCTTAACAGTCATGTGTGTGTGCTGAAGCATATAAGCATTCACCATAGCAAGAAGAAAAATCGATCACACACAATGCATGCAAATGATCCTACACGCACTTTTACATGCAGGCACATGTTTGCGCGGAGCTGCGCATTCACATGTGTAAGAGAGAGCGTGTGAATGCATGTAAGGATGGGCAGCGATAAAGTAGCAATGCCTCTGTTAAATTTAGTCTGTGAACCGTGATGTTTGAATGCTTGCGGGCGAGTGAGCGCGAGCGCATATTTTCGTACGTGCCGGCATAAACAGAAGCTCGATTCAAGCAGTCATATTTTCTGTCAGATACGTTTTGTTTTCATGCAACTGAAAACACCCACCGTATATGTTCGCCCTAATACCTGTATAGTATACACGCAAAACAAAACAAGTACAAAGTCGAAACGAACATGTATCAACACCGAGTTTGCGACGTGTTCGCTCGTGCGCAGTTTTCCGTGCAGCCTACTCGCGAGGGATCAAACTCATCTTCACGCACGGCGACAAAACCAGACTTCAAACAGCATTAAGCAAGCTCAGCTTACCTCTGTTTTTGTGTAGAGCACTGCTTCACCGAATGATCCTCGGCCCAGCACTCGCACAAACACATAGGATGTTTCCTGCGGCACTTCGCTGTCTGTCTCGGCCACCATACTGTCAACAAAGCCATAGCATCAGGGGAGGCAACTCCTGCGTCACCGTAACCGAAACACGGCGACCGACTTCACGAACTGTGGCCGTTTGGAAAGGATGCGGCCTTCATTTTTGGTCGAAAATCTAAGTTGCCGTAGCGATGTTAGAATGAGTGAATAATTGTTATATTGCTATTATTGCATGAAGTATATAAACGCTAAGCTTCCGCAGCTATTTAAAAATGTATCTTGTCGTGCGACCCTCCGACTTGCGTTATTCTAAGGATATCATCTCTCCTAGGTTTGAGGACGGCCATAGTTTATCGGAGACCATCCAGGCTATTTTTGAAGGCCGCATCATTTTGAAAGATTTGCATCGTATTTTGGCAAGTATTCCTCCATCTTCTATCCATCCTTACTTCCCCTGCAGAACTTCCTACCGTATCTTTCCGTTTTTAAATTTCCATATCGTTTCCCATAGTATCAATAATAATAATAATAATAATAATAATAATAATAATAATAATAATAATAATAATAATAATAATAATAATAATAATAATGATAACGATAATGATAATGATAATAATAATAACAATGAGAATGGTAATAATAATAATAATAATAATAATAATAATAATAATAATAATAATAATAATAATAATAATAATAATACAGACTATTTGTACGCACATACCTTCCCTAACAAGCAAGGTCATGGCGTTTACAATGAAAAAGTCCACACTCATAGTCATACAAAGCATTCTAACACTCGCACACTGTACAGTTGAAATGGAATTAAAAAAAACACAATACAATTAATTAAATAGCAGGCAATAAACAAAACACGAAACATAAAAAGGCGCCTTGTGGAGCACTTCACTGCTCGTCAGGAAAGACTGACCGGAACAGGTGTGTCTTGAGGGAGGTTTTGAACTGGGACATGGAATCAGAGTGACGGACAGGATCCATCTTAGTTTTCACACACAGTCTTTGTTGCAGATTGTTGATTCTGCTTCAAAGTCAGGCGTACAAGTTTGACGGGGGAAAATAACCCTTCTCTTTTTGCAGTGTCATTGTGACGAACAAGGACGGTACTACTGTCCTTGGCCTCACATGTGTACCTTTCTCTCACCAGGTAATGGGATGGCACAATCAAGATTTCGTAATCCGCGGTAACCGCCGATTGTACATTTATCGGAGACTGGAAGATTGCGGTTTCGTAAAGACTGTCACAGTAAATAAGGTAGAAGTACTCTTGGTGATGAAGCTCGGTTGACATAGATCTGGTTCTAAGAACAGCAGCAGCAGCAGCAGCAGCAGCAGCAGCAGTAGTTAGTAGTAGTAGTAGTGGTAGTAGTAGTAGTAGTAGTAGCAGCAGCAGCAACAGCAGCAGCAGCAATAGCAGCAACGGCAAGAAGTAGAGCGACCAGGATCAGGAAGAGGGTAGGAAGTGAATGACAAGGATTTTTCAATTACTGCAGGAGGAGGAGGAGGAGGAGGAGGAGGAGAGCAGCAGCAGCAGCAGCAGCAGCAGCAGCAGCAGCAGCAAGATGGAGGAAAAAAGGAAGAGGGAAAAACAGTAGTAGTGGAAGGGAGCAGTTCGACGAGGAGAATAAGGAAATAAAGAAAGAGATTGAGGAGGAGGAGAACGGAAGATAAGGAGAAGCAGGACAGAGAGGGGCAGAGTAGAGGAGGGAGAATGGAACAGCAAGAGGAGGCTGAAATATTGGTAGCGGGCTTGAAGAGAAAAAGGCAACAAAGATAAAAAATAAGAGTAATAAGACGTAGTAGGAGTTTTGCGATGACGACGACATCGACGAGGAACGAGGGGAAAAGGTGGTGGTGGAGGAGGAGGAGCAGAACCAGGAGAGAGAGAGAGAATGGGAAAGATGGAGGGAAATAGCGGAGGAGGAAGAACAGAAGAAGAAGCAGGAGGAAAAGAATGAGGAGGAGGAAGAGGAAGAGAATTGTGAAGTCTACCAATGGTTGTTATACCCCCCTGCAGATGGCGTACGATGAAACCATCTTCAACAGTGTGTACAAGTCCAAAAACGGTGGGACGTCTGTTTCCGTGCAGGGAGAGAAGAATTCTTCCATAGTAGACAAAGTGGACAGCCTCGTCTACCTGTACACGTGTAAGTTACCTTCGTGCCCTAGATGATTAAGAAAAGCAGATTATAAAGAAAGCTAGTTAAAAACTCTCAGAGTTTGTGACCTGTCATCACCAAATGAAGCTTAAACTTTCTTGAACTTCGACACAAAATAGGTGAAGTGTGTAAGTATGTGTGTGTGTGTGTGTGTGTGTGTGTTTGTTTGTGTGTGTGTGTGTGTGTGTGTGTGTGTGTGTAAGTGTGTGTGTATGTGTGCATTTCAGAGGCTCTACATATCATCCATCTCTATGGTGCTGCACGGAAAAACAACAATAACAAAACTTTCCGTTCTGCAACCCTAGGCAGTAGTGACAGAGAAATGACCCCGTGATTCTCGATATCGATCAACCTTTTTGCCCTCTCCACAAAAAAATATCTTTCCATCATCACAATCATTTAGAACCTGTTTTCAAGTCTCAGTGGCAAATCTGAAAAACAAGAAGTTATAAATAGGTGTCTAGATTAGACCAGACCAAGGTGTAATCTTTTGGATAATTTTGATAACATTCTGACGTTATTTTATCAAAATGTCGAAATCAGAGGGTAGCCTCTTAAACGGTGTGTAACTCACCAACTATTGGCCCGATTTTCAAGCATTTCGTCATTGGAAAGAGCACTGAAAACCCTTTCAGTGTCATTCAAACTCAAAACCTACAGAAGTGAAGTAAAGACGTGTTTTGGGGTGATAGGTTAAATGGAAAGAAAAAAAGTCCCTCATAATCTTCAGTTGGGCATCTATTAAATATTTATTTATTACTTAATGCACGAACGTGTTTACGACGAGCGAACGGCTAATGAAAAGAAATGCAAACAGGAAATACATACATATAGAATAATTCATGTGGGAACACAAAATTTGAGGAGTAGTGAAACTTGTTCATCGATGCAGAAAAATCTGTTGTTTTACTTAATGACTTTGACGGCGATGACGATGACAACGAGCTTTAGATGGCGGCGGCATTGGTAATTATGGTGGTCTAGTGGTGGTGGTGTTGATTGTAGTGAGGATGGAATGGTGGCGATAGTGGTGGTCATAGTGATGGTGATGATGCAAAGGTAGTACTGATGGGGATAGGTGTCTGGGTAACATTGGTGGGGATTGTGGTTGTAGTAATAGTGATGGTGTTGGTGGTCATAGTGATGGTGATGATGGCACTGGTAGTGGTCATAGTGATAGTGATAGTTGTCTCGGTAACATTGGTGGGGATTGTGGTTGTAGTAATAGTGATGGTGATGATGGCACTGGTAGTGGTCATAGGGATGGTGATAGTTGTCTCGGTAACATTGGTGGGGATTGTGATTGTAGTAATAGTGATGGTGATGGTGGCACTGGTAGTGGTCATAGGGATGGTGATAGTTGCCTTGGTTACATTGGTGGGGATTG
>JAWQFJ010012276.1:0-18351 GCA_034096865.1 Theodoxus fluviatilis
TTTTTTTTTTTTTATTTTTTATTTTTTTATTTATTTTTTTTTTTTATTTTTTTTTTATTATATTATTTTTTTTCTTTTGTTTCTTTTTTTCCCCATGCTTTGTTTTTATTTTATTTTTTTAAATTTTATTTTTTTTTAGCTTTATTTTTTTTTTATTTAATTTCTATTTTATTTTATATTTTTTTCCTTTTTTTATTTTTTTGATTCCTATTTTTTTTTTTTTTTTTTTTTTTTTCTTTTTTTTTTTTTTTTTTTCTTGTTATTTTTTTTTTTTTCTTTTTTTTTTCTTTTATTCTTTAGTTTTTTTTTTTTTTTTTCGAATATAATTTTTTTTTTTTTTCAATGTTTTTCCTTTTTGTTTATATATTAGTATTAGATTATTATATTATTATTGATACTATGGGAAACGATATGGAAATTTAAAAACGGAAAGATACGGTAGGAAGTTCTGCAGGGGAAGTAAGGATGGATAGAAGATGGAGGAATACTTGCCAAAATATGATGCAAATCTTTCAAAATGAGGCGGCCTTCAAAAATAGCCTGGATGGTCTCCGATAAACTATGGCCGTCCTCAAACCTAGGAGAGATGATATCCTTAGAATAACGCAAGTCGGAGGGTCGCACGACAAGATACATTTTTAAATAGCTGCGGAAGCTTAGCGTTTATATACTTCATGCAATAATAGCAATATAACAATTATTCACTCATTCTAACATCGCTACGGCAACTTAGATTTTCGACCAAAAATGAAGGCCGCATCCTTTCCAAACGGCACAGTTCGTGAAGTCGGTCGCCGTGTTTCGGTTACGGTGACGCAGGAGTTGCCTCCCCTGATGCTATGGCTTTGTTGACAGTATGGCGGCCGAGACAGACAGCGAAGTGCCGCAGGAAACATCCTATGTGTTTGTGCGAGTGCTGGGCCGAGGATCATTCGGTGAAGCAGTGCTCTACACAAAAACAGAGGTAAGCTGAGCTTGCTTAATGCTGTTAATAAGAAAAAAACACACGACAAACACCAAAATCAAAAGGCTTTCGGGCATACGCCCTTCTTCAGTTAATACAGAAACACATAAATGATGCAACACGTGACGTAAAAAACTTCAGAATGACATGACGTAGGCACTCCAGAGCTCTCCCCCTCCTCTCTCTCCCTCTCTCTCTCCCTCTCTCTCTCTCACTCTCTCTCTCTCTCTCTCTCTCTCTCTCTCTCTCTCTCTCTCTCTCTCCCTCTCTCTCTCTCTCTCCCTCCCTCTCTCTCCAACACCCTCATCCCCAAAAAAAAATTTCTAGCCCGAGTACTCGGAGCCCGAGCTCTCTCAGCATCCAGTGTCCAGAGTGTTCTCTCTCTCTATCTCTCTGTCTCTCTCTCTCTCTCTCTCTCTCTCTCTCTCTCTCTCTCTCTCTCTCTCTCTCTCTCTCTGTCTCTCTGTCTCTCTCTCTCTCTTTCTCTCTCTCTCTCTCTCTCTCTCTCTCTCTCTCTCTCTCTCTCTCCCCCTCTCTCTCTACCTCCAACTCTCTCTCTCTCTTTAAGTGTTCATAGTTCCATCCATCTCTCTCTCTCTCAGTCAAACACATTCAGTCCTTCAGGGTAGTTGGTTCGTAGCTTGAAGCGCCAGAACTTCTCTCTCCGCTTTCGGATATTGGCATCGTCCACGTGTATTTGCTCAATAATGGTCACTCTCATGTGGGAGAGGCAGTGCCCAGGGGACCTGAAGTGCTTAGCCACTAGGGTGTCTAAGTTATTGCGGATGTCGTACGTGTGTCCGTAAAACCTTCTACGTATGGTCTGGCCAGTCTCAATGCTTAATGCTGTTTAAAGTCTGGTTTTGTCGCCGTGCGTGAAGATGAGTTTGATCCCTCGCGAGTAGGCTGCACGGAAAACTGCGCACGAGCGAACACGTCGCAAACTCGGTGTTGATACATGTTCGTTTCGACTTTGTACTTGTTTTGTTTTGCGTGTATACTATACAGGTATTAGGGCGAACATATACGGTGGGTGTTTTCAGTTGCATGAAATCAGAACGTATCTGACAGAAAATATGACTGCTTGAATCGAGCTTCTGTTTATGCCGGCACGTACGAAAATATGCGCTCGCGCTCACTCGCCCGCAAGCATTCAAACATCACGGTTCACAGACTAAATTTAACAGAGGCATTGCTACTTTGTCGCTGCCCATCCTTACATGCATTCACACGCTCTCTCTTACACATGTGAATGCGCAGCTCCGCGCAAACATGTGCCTGCATGTAAAAGTGCGTGTAGGATCATTTGCATGCATTGTGTGTGTGATCGATTTTTGACTCACATGCGAAGCAAAAGTGAGTCTATGTACTGAGCCGTGTCGTCCGTCCGTCCGGGCGTCCGTCCGGGCGGGCGTCCGTCCGTAAAAAACTTAAACGTTGGATTTTTCTCGGAGACTATTAAGTCTATCAACACCAAATGTGGCATGATGGTGTATGATGACAAGGCCTCAAAAAACATACATAGTGACTTGACCTTGCTTCAAGGTCAAGGTCACAGGAGCCATAAATGTGGTCTCAAAAACAGTCATTTTTCACATTTTCCCAATTTTCTCCCACGTTATTGAGAATGGCGACCTTAGCTACAAGTGGTATATAGGTCAAAGCAAGCCCTATCTTTTGATACCAGTTTGGTTGACCTTGCTTCAAGGTCAAGGTCACAGGAGCTCTTCAAAGTTGGATTGTATACATATTTTGAAGTGACCTTGACCCTGAACTATGGAAGATAACTGTTTCAAACTTAATAATTATGTGGGGCACATGTTATACTTTCATCATGAGACACATTTGGTCACATATCATCAAGGTCAAGGTCACTTTGACCCTTATGAAATGTGACCAAAATGGGGTAGTGAACCACTAAAAGTGACTATATCTCATGGTAGAAAGTGCCAATAAGCACCATTGTGCTTCCTATGTCTTGAATTAACAGCTTTGTGTTGCATGACCTTGGATGACCTTGACCTTGGGTCAAGGTCACATGTATTTTGGTAGGAAAAATGTGTAAAGCATGTCTTTGTGTATGATGTAATTGGTAGGTTTAGTTGTTTGACCTTGACCTTGAAGGTCACCTGAAGGTCAAGGTCAGCTAAAGGTCAAGGTCAAGCATGTGAGTCGTATGGGCTTTGCCCTTCTTGTTCTTCTTGCTATGGTGAATGCTTATATGCTTCAGCACACACACATGACTGTTAAGCTGGCACACTAATGTGCGTCTCTCTCTCTCTCTCTCTCTCTCTCTCTCTCTCTCTCTCTCTCTCTCTCTCTCTCTCTCTAGCTCTCACTCTGTGTGTGTGTCTCTCTCTCTCTCTCTCTCTCTCTCTCTCTCTCTCTCTCTCTCTCTCTGTCTGTGTGCCTGTCTGTCTGTCTGTCTGTCTGTCTGTCTGTCTGTCTGTCTGTCTGTCTGTCTGTCTGTATGTATGTACGTATGTATGTATGTATATATGTAAGTATGTATGTATTTTGGCTCTTATATAGCGCCAATCTCACACCAAAGGCATGCTCAAGGCGCTCAACACGTTCACCCTTTGAATAAAAGAGTTTTTAGCTGTGACTTGAAAGTCTGTATTGAAGGAGATTTCCTCAGTCTGTCTGGGATATCGTTCCATAGTTTTGGTCCAGCATACGAGAATGCTCTCTCCCCAGATCTCTTGGTGTTGTAGCGTGGCACATGGAGTAATGACTGCGCCGAAGATCTGAGATCCCTCACAGGCTTATAAGTCTTGAGGAGCTCAACCAGATACAGCGGGGCCAAACCATTGACGCACTTGAACACATGACACAGTGTTTTGAACACAATACGTTGGTGGACAGGCAGCCAGTGTAGCTCTCGAAGGATGGGTGTTATGTGAGAACGACTAGGTGGACGTTTCACTATACGTGCTGCGGTGTTCTGCACCTGTTGAAGTCTTCGGAGATATTCTTGGGTTTCACCTAGCAGAAGGCTATTGCAGTAATCAAGATTAGACATCACCAACGTCAATACAAGAGTTGTGGCCGATTTTTCAGTCAGGCATTGTCTGATACTTGAGATACGTCGGAGCTGCCAGTAGGAAAAAGAGATCGTTCTGCTTACGTGTGGCCCCATAGAAAAATGCTCATCGATCTTTACGCCAAGATATGTCACACATCTTGACGAGGGGACCTCGACTCCCGAAATGGAGATGTTGGTTTCTGGGAACAACTGAACATGTGCCTTAGAACCGATGATGATGAATTCTGTTTTGTCTTCATTTAATTTCAGACGACTTTTCACCATCCATGTTTTCACATCGCTGCAACATCTCTCCATGGAAGCTTTTGCCGCAGCGAAAGAGTCTTTGTCAGGGTTCGAGGTTGTAAATAACATAGTATCATCTGCGTAAAGATGGAATGACAGATGATGACTATCAATCAGGGCACTCAGAGATACTGTGTAGATGGAATATAGCAACGGTCCGAGAATTGACCCTTGAGGAACTCCACAGGTGATAACCACCTCACTCGAAGTCCCTCCTTCCACAACAACCGTCTGTATTCTTCCAGATAAGTATGATTGAAACCATTTGAAGGCTGTTGATGATATTCCTAAGTTCTTTAATCGGGACAGAAGAACACCATGATCGATGGTATCGAAGGCTGCTGAGAGGTCTAAAAGAGTCACGAGGGCAACCCGGCCATCATCAATAGCACATCGAATATCGTTGAACACTCTCAGGAGTGCAGTTTCGGTGCTGTGTCCTGGCCTGTATGCCGACTGGAGTTTTGGGAGTAGATTCTCCGAGTTCAGGAAGCTGCATAGCCTTATGGAAACAGCTTTCTCTATGATTTTTGATATAAAACACAAATTGGACACAGGTCTGTAGCCGCCGAGCTCATCGGCGTCCAGATTTGGCTTCTTAACTTCATCATTAGTTATGTCAGAATCCAAATATTCCAACTCGGCCTCTGCTATGCTTAAATATTACCATCTATCGTTTGTGTTCTTTCCTTATCACGCACTGATAAAGATCGCGAAAGTAATGTTTCCAAATTTCTACCTTAATAGTACATTCAACATACAGTTTAGAATTAATTTTTTGCACTTGTTTCCAAAATTCAGCGGAATTAGGCAGACTGGTGAGCAACGCTTGGATCGTGCGTCTTCTGTACCCTGCTTTCTTCTCTCTGATAAGCTTTTGATAAGCATTTCTTTGCCCCATATACAGCTGCTTATGTGCAAAAGCATTCGTACGAATGTAACGACGAGAGAAAAATCGCAAATTGTGTTTGGCCACAACATAGTCATTGTCAAACATGGCTGCTCTCACATTTTTTACCGTACCTAAAATCTCTCCTCATTGGTTCGGCCGCCCGGAGTAAACAACCCGTAAATTCATCTACTGCTGTATCAATATCAAAATCTACGGAACCAATTCCATCAGATCAGACTGTTCCACATACTTCGTGAAACCCTCACAAAAGTGTCTCTCACCATCTGGTTCCCATATGTGTGTTTTTTTTATACATAGAAGCTCTGGGGAACATCATCTGTGATAGAGCGACCTTCAATACACAATTCCAAACAAAGGCGGGATGTCAATACGTTCTCCTTCACAAACAAGGACTTACAGTATTCCACCAACTCACATGACCCAAAAAAGTAATCGATAACACTATTTCCTGTAGCTGAAATGTATGTATAATGTCCTTTCCTATCACCGTGAATACAACCATTAATAATGTACAAATCAAAACCGAGGCAAACAGACATGAGCGCAGTACCATAATCATTAATAACACCATCTAGATAATTTCGAAAGTCGTACGGAGTACCAAATCGTACATCAGTATATTCAGAAGAGTTACCATTATTTAGATTTCTTGTTCGAGCATTTAAATCTTCACATACCATCACCAAACAATCAGGGTAGTCCGAGTATACTTGAAGTAAACAGGTTTCTAACTCCTAAATACCGCTGGTCACATTAGCCGCCAAATAGTAAGGGGAATCCATTGGAGGCAAGTAAACGCATACCAGAATAACATCTCTATCGCAGTAAAGAAGATTCTTACTGAACTTGAAAATAAGAGTATTATCAAAGCGGCATGGAACCGCAGTTACAAAACAAATAGCAGCGTGGCTAACGCAACATATAACCCCACCTGACCTTCGACCGAGAGAGAGAGAGAGAGAGAGAGAGAGAGAGAGAGAGAGAGAGAGAGAGAGAGAGAGAGAGAGAGAGGAGGAGGGGAGCTTATCATGTAGCTAAGTGATTCAGGCAGTCACCTTTAGTGTAATTGGGGCAGTGACACATGCATATCTTTACAGTCAGATAAGAAACACAACCTGTGCTCGTCCTACCTTCCGCCCACCAAACAATATCGCAGGCGATCTATTCGCACGCAGTGCTTGTCTCGTCCATCACGTTTAGGAACTAATGGTTCGTCCGGCCCAGAACAGTTTTAAGGCAGTTTCAGGCCCAGATATGAGTGATAAGTCGCCACATACAACCGCACCTTTACCTTTGTCGTCATCAGCATCAGCATCAGCATCAGCATCAGCATCATCAATCATTAATCATTAATCATCAATCATCAATCATCATCATCATCATCATCATCATCATCATCACCACCACCACCACCACCACCACCACCACCACCACCACCACCACCATCATCATCATCATCATCATCATCATCATCATCATCATCATCATCATCATCATCATCATTATCATCATCACCACCACCACCACCACCTCCACCACCACCACCATCATCATCATCATCATCACCATCATTATCATCATCATTCTTACTCCGAGTGGAAAGCGCAAGCACCAGGTACAAATTCACTTCTATCCAAGAAGATCAGTGTGTGATCTGAGGGCGAGTGAAACAGAAAATAGAACACACAATGAGCAGTCTGCAAATTCAGAAAAATTGTCATGTTGCCATGAACACATGCATGTATTTGGATGAATTGTCCCGATATTTGAAAGACTGACAGTTGAAGAAATTTATCGGGACGAATCTTTGTATTCAACAGAATGGAACAACAGAGACCCTCATTCTCATTCCAGTCAACACTGTTATGTGGTGAAACGTTTCAAATACTCCTTCATCCCTGAGTGAGCAAAGGGTCGCACATTATGTAAACCGTACTTACCACCATGGGCTGCATGTCGGAAACGCTTAGATCTCCTGACACGATGCTCTGTAGCGTGGAAAATAGTAACCCGTGGAAAACAGTGACGGAAGTCATCGCAGAGTTATCTGCGAGGGATTTTCTGAAAATTCAACTCTAAAAAGAGACGGCACCCGCCACTCCGCCTGACTGACTTGGCACGCCCGGGGAGTTATGCTAAGATCCGGCCGCGTAAATATATCTGCGTTTTGTGACAAACGTCTTGCTCGGCGGTACTGTACTCCATGCACCTTAACGGTGCGCGTGATTCGGGTGTAATCTTAAGCTAAACGACGTTTATTGGCGCTGCTGAAATGGTCTAAGTCGGAAACATTCGGAACGTCGTTTAGCTTAAGATTACACCCGAATCACGCGCACCGTTAAGGTGCATGGAGTACAGTACCGCCGAGCAAGACGTTTGTCACAAAACGCAGATATATTTACGCGGCCGGATCTTAGCATAACTCCCCGGGCGTGCCAAGTCAGTCAACGGTCGCGTTTTATAAAACCAGACTACAAACAGACTACAGGGAGGTGACTCCCATATTATTTCCGGCAGGGGAGACGGCTTTACACGGGGAAAAACTTTTTTGAACGCTACATCATGTGTTAAACTACACAAATGCACCAAAACCTCGTAAAGCAACTAATGCGTCGTTTGTCGGAATATATTCCATGCGAAGAACAGGTGCAGGAGCGGTAAATTACATAAAGCACGTCCCTCGCAGATAACTCTGCGATGACTTCCGTCACTGTTTTCCACGGGTTACTATTTTCCACGCTACATGCTCTCTAACGTTTCCTCCAGGCTGTTGCCATCTTGAAAATCTGTCTTGATGGAGTTGTGCGCGTAGAGAAGCTCCGAGGGCCGATACTGCTCCATCGACGACGAGGAAAAGCGTCTTCCATGCATAGTTGGCAAATAGCTAAACCAAAAAAGCAAGCAGCCTAAATTCCCACTCTACTCTCCCGATAAGACTTGACTCAACTGAGGTGTCGGACAGGGATGCGTCTGGGGAGACTTGTGCTTGTCGGTCTCCACCGCATATCGTCTCTTCTCCGCGCATGCGCGCTTACTCCTTTAGCTGGAAGCCGAATGGTGCTTCCAAGAATCTGCGAGTTGCTTCACGTCACCACAGCTTAGAATTAGCAATCTTCCAGTGATTTGTGTTTTTGCATTGTTTGACGAAACCTTTGATTTCTTTCTTCCCCAAACAAAGCAACGGGCGCACGAATGACGGTAGTATCGCTCACCCATGCAGAGGAAATTTAATGTAATTGAGTGTATACCCTGCCGTCCCAGTCGGCGTGACGCAACATAAAAACAGTAGGTCGCCCCGGGGAAGGGGGAAGGGGGAGAGCAGCCTTGGCAACATGGTCTGCTTTCTCGTCCATAGAATGCCTACAATATGGGTAGGAACCCCGCAGAAAGATACATCAATACCCTCACACAGAAACTTACAAGGCGGTGGAAAGTACGGAATAAAAATGATGGGAGATCTCTCCATTTCACAAAGCCTGTGAGGCCGAGAGGGAATAATCGTCCTCATCACTGTTATGGCGCTAATTCCTACTCCTACTGAGTCGCTCGCAGCGCACACATATCATTATTCACTGGTAGCACTTGATCAGTGACGACTAGGGCTGTTCGTAATCTCATGTCCTTGACTGTGTCAATAGCTCTCTCTAGTGCAGCAAGCTTCGCGGTGCAGATCAAATTCCCACCCGGGAAACTAAAGCGAGAGACGGAATCACGGGCAACAACTGCTGCCTCCACACGATCCCCGTCTTGTAAACTATATGTAGGCCTTTACAACTGAACTGGGTATTTTGGGGGGCATAATTACATAGAATTTCATTAAGTCTACTTTGAAAAATGTGAGATAGTGCATTACGCTTTACAGAGATCAGTCAAACTTAACAAAACAACAGATAGAATGCCACATGTCCTCGTATAGTTTTAGACCTTTTCGAGGTAGAAGAAAACTCCGACACAGTGTTCCTTTCTCAGAGAGGAATCCCTGATGAGGCTTTCAAGCCAAACGAGATGATTAGTCGTGCTGCGTCGTCTCCGGAAGTTCTATGATGTTCGTCCTTTTTCTGCAGTAAGTGTCAGGTCTGTAACATTGTCTCTCATGCTCATTGATACCCTTGTAACACCGGCCACTCGAGTGAAATGTGACCCCACAAATGATCTTTCCTTTATTAGTATATAATTATTATCTCCCTTTTTCTAGTGCAAAACTATGATCATTTGTGTGTGTGTTATATTCCTTATTATCATCAATGCATGAGTCTATGCTTTCTTTTCCATCTGTAGCAGACGACGTTTTAGGCCTATTCTCAACTCTATTACGTCCCCCTTACTTGCACTGCCAGGGGCTGTATTCCTCTCCATCCCTTATCTGTCGAAAGATGGGAACCAGCTCTATTTCCACAGGGGTTAGGTTTTTTTGGGCGTAGGAATTTGACCCCGTTCTGTTCTTTGTAGAAATTGGGAGAACTGAAGAAATTAAATATAATTGTAAATCAGTTGTGTTGTGGGCTATTATAATGTTTGGTGTAGTGAATTGTGAAATTTATATAAGAGGAAATTGTGTTCGTTGCAATACAATGAATTATTATTTAGGGATTTCATGTTCAAGCAGAAGGACATGTGAATGTAAATTGGTGCCAGAAAATAGTTCCAGACCATTTTTCCGTGGGTTTCGTAGTTCATTTTTTAGCTTGGCCGTTATGGGGAGAAGAGGCGCTCATGTGGTGCTGAAGATTTGAGCCGGACAACGAGTCATTTCTAGTTTTTTTTTGTGACGTGCATCAATGCACAGATGGAGCCTGATCCGAGAGTGGAAAGGTCACAAGCCAGAACACCCTGGTGTAACGGAGCGGTCCTGAGGTTGGTTTAGAAAATAAAAGAAGAAAAGAATGGATTGAGTCTCTGGCTACTATCATCCCCTCTCCTTCTCCTCTTTTTCTGTGGGCCATCCGGTCACAGAAAGTTAAAAATCACTCAATGAATTGTGGTATGCAGATGAATGTAATATAAGGCAGTTGTGACTTTTTCACTCTTGAAAAAGAGCTGTTTTTCTCAAAGTATCAACTTCCTGACTCTGTGAGTCCACATCATGGACTGGAGAGGTCGTGGCCATACACGAACATGCTTGACCCAGCAATGCTTGACCCAGCAATGCTTGACCCAGCAATGCGAAAGACTTTCCCAAAGTTTCAAGGAGTCATTGTGGCAAAGGAGCTTCATACTGCTTGTGCTGCCAAGACTCCTCCCTCATCAGCTGGATTGCCTTCGTGCTTTCGGGGCTTGTGCCAGTAACATTCTGGCACCCAACCCCTCATCGCACATAAGTGCCAGCCTGTGGAACATTGCCAAAAACGCTGCAGATATACGTGTATGGTGTGTTTGCAAGGGCTCGTCCTTCATATATGTATATGCCCACGCGAAGGTGAATGGCAAAGATTGATGCGAAAACAGGTTCTACCAATTGTTGCTAGTCATCGTGTTGATGACTGAGTGCCTTTGAAGTTATCCCTGACCTGTACAAGTACAAATCTGGCTGCCTGGATTAAAACACAAGAAAAATAGATTTCGTGAGTCTAAGGATAACAAGTGTGGCAATTACTCATTCCAGAAATTAACCTGTTGAAGAAAGTACATTCTCTCGTAGAATAAATATACAAATCATGAATACGTGCAACAAAGAAAGAAAATAACCACAATTGTATGACTACTGATACATTAATTTAATCTCCAGTACATGAAAATCGATAAGGAGCATACTTTTTCGTCCCAAAATAACACAAAACAGTGTATGATCAATTCATGTTATTGAGTAGAAAATATATTTTAAATCACATCAATTATGAAATTGCTTATAACAATTACGCATTCTCTTAAAGTGTTGTATACGTGGCGTGGTAAGGGACGCACATATATACATACACACATGCAAACAAGCACATCTTCACGCACAAGCGCGTTCACCAAGCGTAGGTTCCAGCCTACGAAAAACAGCCAATTGGAAATCCCTAATTGACTGAGAGGCGCTCGAATTTCTTGTACATTAAAATGCTCACTGGGACAGCTCATTTTCTGAGGGCCACAAGAATTCCGGAGGGTCGCCAGTGTTTCTGAAGGTCACCAGCGTTCTTGGAGATGTCATTAGTGATCATCAGTGTTTTTGAAGTTCCTCAAGGTGAGCAGTGGACCGACAGATCGCCGGAGTATCCCCAGGTTACCAATGTTCCTCAAGATCATAATTGTTCATGAGTGTTCTTGAAGTTCATCAATGTTTCTGAAATTCTCGAGTATTTTTCAAGGGAACTAATGTTCCTGAACGTCACCACCTATAGGATACATACGTTTTTAGATGACATCAGCCGTTCCGAGAATGATCCATTTCCTGAGGTCAGAGGTGCTGTTCAAAGTCATGGGTGTTTTCAGATGTTACCAATAATCCTGGAGTGTACTTGTGATTCTACAAATCACCAGACTTGCGAAAGTTTACTCTCGAGTAACCTTTCTGTAGGTCACATAACCCACTCCTGCGATCACAAGGAGCAACCACCCTGAAAGAAAGACAGGCCCAGATCGGAACCAGTCAACTCAAGCAGCCATGCAAGAAAATCTCTTTGGAACAGACTTCCTAAAAAGGTATAGCAAAGGCCAGTATGTATTCCCGTCACGACCTTGTGTCTTTAAGTTCTTGTCTGTCATTTTGTCTTCAATACCCAGTCTCTATGTATTCACATACTCCTGTCCGTAAGTTGTCTCCTTTGGCGAGTAGAGAAAGCTTTGGGCCTCAGACCCTTCATATCCTTTCGAATGCCTCACTTCATATTTATACCGACAGTTTTCGAGGAGTTCCTCTCATATTTCCTATCCCCCAAAATGCACTGTTGCGTAATTGCACGAATATGAGTGCGTCAACGTGAACAAAATATAAAATTCAGGCCAACTAAGTAAAGCAAATCGTGAAAAGGAAAATGTTGGCATGTCTTTTTAAACGCGTAAGCGCATCGTGGAGCCAATAGATTCAAGACCAACAAAGATTTTGGCAAACAGTACGGTAACGTACATCATGGCCATCCCTGTTTTTGAAGTAATGCTAGTGGATCTTCGAAAACCTTTACTCCTATATGTGAATACTAGGCATCGTGTGTTCGGCGCATGGAACGTTTTCACGCTCTTTAGTTCGTAAATAGTGCATATGTCTAGAGTGCCACCTTTTAATTTGTGAAAATTTCGTATGTATCTAACATTTAAACATGGCTCATAGACTAGAAAAAGCATTTCTTTTATCGCTCTTTATACTAACTAATTTAACTTTCAAGGTATTATTACCCTCCGAAATGAAGTAATTTGCCCGTACATGTTACTGAGAATACCTTTAGCAGAAACTCTAAACGCATATTTGCCTGGACATGTTTGGTAGCAAGCAATGACAAGCGGCATACGGACGGAGCCGCTCGATGGTCCCTCACCAGCTGGAACTCCTCGTGATTATCTCCGCCAAGGAGTTGATGTTTCACCCTCGCTTCGCTCGTTAGTTAGCTATTCGGCTAATAACTCAACAAGAAGGGCAAAGTCCATACGACTCACATGCTTGACCTTGACCTTTACATGACCTTGACCTTCAGGTGACCCTCAAGGTCAATCAACTACACCTAGCAATGACATCATACACTAAACTAAGAAATGCTTTACACATTTTTCCTACCAAAATACATGTGGCCTTGACCCAAGGTCAAGGTCATCCAAGGTCATGCAACACAAAGCTGTTAATTCAAGACATAGGAAGCACAATGGTGCTTATTGGCACTTTCTACCATGAGATATGGTCACTTTTAGTGGTTCACTACCCCATTTTGGTCACATTTCATAAAGGTCAAAGTGACCTTGACCTTGATGATATGTGACCAAATGTGTCTCATGATAAAAGTATAACATGTGCCCCACATAATTATTAAGTTTAAAACAGTTATCTTCCATAGTTCAGGGTCAAGATCACTTCAAAATATGTACACAATCCAACTTTAAAGAGCTCCAATGACCTTGACCTTGAAGCAAGGTCAACCAAACTGGTATAAAAAATAGGGCTTACTTTGCCCTATATACTATGTATAGGTGAGGTATCCAATCCTAAAAACTTCAGAGAAAATTGAGAAAATGTGAAAAATGGCATTTTTAACATCATTAATGGCCCCTGCGTCCTTGACCTTGAAGCAAGGTCAAGTCACTGTGTATGCTTTTTGAGGCCTTGTCATCATACACCATCATGCTAAATTGGGTGTTGATAGACTTAATAGTCTCCGAGAAAAATCCAACGTTAAAGTTTTCGGACGCCCGGACCGGACGCCCGGACGCCCGGACGCCCGGACGGACGAAACGGGTGAGTACATAGACTCACTTTTGCTTCGCATGTGAGTCAAAAAGCTCACAAAAGATTCTGATGAAATTGGTTGGGACGTTAGGATTTAACCAAGAAACACATTCTTAAATGTTGGACGTTATCTGTTATCTCGCTTTGGAATTACATCCATTAAAAAGAACTTTTGTCTCTCATCACGAAGTTGATGACATTAAACTATTGATGACACCGGCGTATTAGTTTCGCACTCAGAGACCTCCAGCCTATGCTAGAATGAACATTTATGGGTCATGGAAGAGAAATTATGGCGTCTTTGGTGGAGGTTTTGAACTTTCAGAGTGCTCTCTCTCTCTCTCTCTCTCTCTCTCTCTCTCTCTCTCTCTCTCTCTCTCTCTCTCTCTCTCTCTCTCTCTCTCTCTGTCTCAGACAAGTTGAAGTAAATTAAGCCGGTCCTGGCATTAAAATGCCTTATTGTTTGTCTGCATAAGTCTCTCCCCCCCCCCCCCCCGAAAATCCAATAAATAGATTTTCCCGAGTATAATTTTGGCATATTTCATGACAGAGAAGTTACAAGAGTACAGATAACGACAACTCGAAAGAGCACGATTTTTTTGTTTGTTTGTTTCTCAGACAGGATGAACCACAGCGAAGAGATAATCACCATAAATTAAAAATTTAATTTCCATAAAACATAGACCTAGGTTTTGATGAGCAAAATGTTCTTTATTTGATTTTTATTATCCATATTTTCGCATTAATGTCTCTAAAGAAACAATTCGGTTAATAATCAGAACTGTGGATTCATCATATCCGAAGAAACTGTTGCAAAATGAACTCAAAATGCACTGTTTCATCATCCAAAACATCGATTGCTTCAAATTGATCCTTACAGCTTTTTCTTCTTTTACATCTGGAAGCTCAAATTTTCATTAAACTACGGTATACAGTACGTGACAGTCGTGCAACTGACATGGCCACATCCCTGACCATCCTGTCTGTTCCTCAGACTTAAGTTCTGGTGGGGGTGACTGTGACGTGGTCCTCGTTGGTGGTGGTAGCGACGATGATGGGGACAGTGAGGACGAATTTCTGTCGAGCACTCACACTCGGACTCTTCCACTGGGCAACTGTCGCTGACTGAAAAAGAGACAGAGACAATGGCAAAGACACAAGTTCCCGTTCAGTTTTTTGCTCCTGCTTCACGCTCAAGTCGAAGCTCGGGCTCAAATTTCCGTTTAGTAATGAAGCAGAAGGGAAGAAATCCAATAAAAAGAATCAGTGTATCAGTCTACTCATACGAATATGCTACGCCTGTCTCACAAAGACAGACCAATAAGAAGATAAGAAGGACGAGTTAGAGCTTTTTAAGTTTCAACGGTGATTTTCCATTTTGTACCATCAAATCACAGGCATCCATAGCGATATCCGACAACATTTTCTACTTTGACATTCACGTGTCCCTATTGGACCGTCTCCAGAGAATATAATGTAAACGAATGAGAGCAGAGGCGCGTTCAAGTCCTTCTTCGAAGGCCTGCGCAGAGTTACATTTCACTAACAAAGTCGTCATATTAATATTACAGTAGTCGCCGCTTATTAAAAACACATTGGGACCGAACAATAGTGTTTTTAATAAGCGGCGTTTTTATTAACCGTTTGCGTGTTGAACATGTCCATCAGTAACGATGTAACCGCGTGTTTTATAAGCGGCGACTACTGTATTAGGCTTCGCATTCGAGTCCTTGAAGGCCGAGTGTAGTTGAGTGTCAACTACGCAGCGCCTTCGCAGTACCTGCGGAGTTGAAGCCTGAACGCATCCCTTGTTTATTGTCCGTATATGAGAAGTAACAAGGCCCTAATTAAAGCTTACTTGAGGATGAGACTGAAGACTCAGGAGAAGGCTCGATTTGTTCACTGTCGGCTAGTTCAGGCTCGGCTAGTTCAGGCTCGGCTAGTTCAGGCTCGGCTAGTTCAGGCTCGGCTAGTTCAGGCTCAGCGAGTTCAGGATGGCTGGCATTTAATGCTTCAAAAGAATAGATGCTTTCACCAAAAGATTTAATGGTTTGACCAAAAGAAATAATGAAAAATAATTGAATGAACAAAAGAATATTTAAACACCAAAAATAAAATTCAATCACCAAAAGAATAAATAGTTGAGCAAAAAAACTATTTATTGGGCTAAAAATGTAATGTTTGAACAAAAGATAAATTAGAATGCAAAAAGAAAAACTACTCAGCAAAAGATTCAATGCATCTGGCATAAAAACCAATCATTTCCACAAAATATAAAATGATTTCAGCAAAACAATAAATGAAAAAAATCTATGATTGCTCGATTGATGTTTTATGAGCTCTACAGGGTAAAGGTGAGTGGTTTTCACAGCACATGAGGCTTAAATTGACTTCACTTCTCTCTGAACATGGATTTTGAAGAGAGTAGTGAGTGTTTTTCACATTGAAGCTTGATATAAGCTCTCTGAATAAATGATTCTGACCATTCAGTCTCTGACCATGGAGTTCGAAGCAATCGGACCCGTCCCTACACAAAATGATTCTTCAGATACAGACACTGAAGAACCACCACCCAAGAGAAGAAGAGGCATTGCAAAAGACTGGGAGAAGCAAAGGGATTTCGTTACGGCAGATGCAGCACTGGAGTTCATCAAAAATGTAAGTAGAACTGTGTGTGCCTACAATGCACGTATCCTCAAAATGTTCTACAATCAACCTTAAGAGATATTTTGTATGTATTTATGGGCAGCCGTATTTATGATGATAACTTACAAAGGGCTGTCTGTTGCAGGATGACAGCTGGTCAGTCTATGCCACAACCAAATCGTCAGATGGCAAAAAGGTCTACTACAAGTGTAAGAAAGGAGCTAGCTGTCTTGCGGAAGTATTTCTCCTGTACAAGTCCGATGATGGTGTTGCTCTCTACTCATATGGTGATCACGATCACTCTGGCGAAGTACAGAAACGCGGCATCCATCCAGACACCAAACAGATAATCCAGCAGCTGTTCAGAGATGGCGTTCAGAAGCCACGGCAAATACTCATTGCATTGCGTCAGCGGGAATGCACACCGTTGCCAACAAAGACGCAGCTAGCAAATTACTTGGCGGTCATGAAAAACACTTTGTATGGGAGACATTCCATTTCTCTTGGAGAACTTCAAGCTTGGGCTGAGAAGAGGCAAGACCTCCCAGATGACGAAAATGAAGTTTTTGTCTGTGGCTTTGAGGCTGATGCTGGAAATGAACTCAAGGGTGCAAATTTTCGCATTGCTCTGTCCACTAAGCGTCTGTTGACCCTGGGAGCCAGAACTCAATGTGTGCATGCTGACGCTACATACAAACTGATTTGGCAGGGCTACCCTGTTCTCATCACTGGATACTCTGACGCTGACAGGAAGTTTCATCCGCTGATGCTAGCAGTGACCGTGAATGAGACAAAACTGGACTTCAAATTTCTATTCTCTTCTTTGATTCACGGTGTTAGTTTGGCCACCAACAACGAAGTCGAGTTCAGGCCAACCCACCTGATCTCTGACGCCGCACCAGCAATCAAGAATGGGTTTGCTCTTGCTTTTGGGCAGGCAGCAGACAAGATCATCATGTGTTGGGCACACGTCATAATGAACGTTGACAAACAACTGGTAAAGATTAAGAACGTGCGGATTCGTGCTTCTGTCAGAGATGACATTTGTCTCCTTCAGGTGTGTCCTGACGAAGATTCCTTTCTTCACGCGTCAGCACTCTTCCTTGACAAGTGGAAGATGTCGGAAGAAGATGGCGTCGGTGGTTTCATCGAGTATTTTGAGTCGTCGTGGTTGGATCACAACGGAACTTGGTATGAAGGTTATGCCCCTGGGCATCCATCAACAAACAACGGCCTAGAGGCAACTAACATGGTGATCAAAAAACAGAACACTCTGAGAGAAAGGCTCGAACTGGCTAGATTTTTGGCGGTTGTGGAACACGACATCGTCAAAAACTGGTCGAGGGAAAGAGATGCTGCTGATGGACCATGCGTCAAAGTTGCAGAGACACCAACACGCACACTCAAGATCTGGACCAGCGCTTGGCAGTGGGCATCATCAAATGCACAGTCTCTGCGGTCCGGCAACACGATCTTCACCGAGACATCGGTACCTCTGGAGACGGATCTCAAAGAGGCAATCCAGGAACAACAAGAAAAGTCTGCTGCAGCTTCGTGGCAAGACTTTGATGATTATGCTGCATGCCGTCGATCGCTCTGGCAGATCAGAGTCGAAGACGACCGAGTTTTCACATGCAATTGTCCAGACTTCCAGAAGTGCAACATTTGCAAGCATTCTCTGGGTCTCGAGATCAGACTCAATGTGTCAGAACCCCCAGCCAGCGCCAAGACGGTTCCACTTGGACAAAAAAGAAAACGTGGTCGTCCTAAAATGTCAAGGCCGGCGCTTGTCAGACAGTAGGGTGCAACCCAGAGAATGCTATCAAATGTTGCAAATGTCGCCACACCTCCTTGTTTCCGTGAGCGTATTTGTCTGATGTTGTTGTCTCGGTTTTGCTGCTTTTCAACTTTGTTTTGATTTTTGATCAAGTTTCTTCTTTTTTATGCATTTTTTATTTTGATCTTTTGTTGATGTATCTTTTTTTTGCTGTATGATCTGTTTTTTTGGTACGGGTTTTTTGTGCTTAAGTCATTACTTTTGATGGTAACATCATTTCTTTTTTTGTTTTGTGCATTTATTCTTTTGGAAAATAAATTGTTTTTTTGGACAAACTTTTTTTGGTGGAGTCATTTGTTTTTTG
>JAWQFJ010012277.1:0-25000 GCA_034096865.1 Theodoxus fluviatilis
GCTTATCATAACCTCAGAGGACAATAGAGCAAGAAATGTTTTTGCTCCTCATCCACTTCACAGCATGATGGACAAAGGGGTGACCTGGCAGGTGCTATAGCAAAACATGAAAAAATATATATCAATAATGTACAGATATTGCTCTCTGAAATTAACATTTTCAAACTGTTGATAAAATGTACATCTTGTGCTACTTCCAAGCTTGTGAGTGTACTCTTGTCATAAGGTATGCCTTCAGAATCCTTTTCTTTTTCTGTACATGTTGCATTTCCCAGGATTGTCAAAAGTGTACCTATGTAGTGAGCTTGGAATGCCACATGCCCAATTACTTTTCCCATTTAGTAGCATCGCATTGTACACCTTTCCAGGAAATCTATTACAGTCTATACTTAAATGTTTTACCAATACAATACTTCAGAGCTGCTTTCTGGTTTTGATGTGGAAGGTGTACCTGCCTCATTCCTCACATGCAACAATGTGAGGAATCTGAGGTGGTAAATGGAAAAACCTTTTGAGGCCTGAAGATGGACAATCCTTGTGTCAGAACAATCATGATTTCCAAACACATCTTCAGAATACATAAGAACTGGTAAAACATGCCGCGGTGACAAGGGCATTGAACATCACTTTTTGGCGAAACTGAAATGCGATGTTGTTGTTGTTGTTGTTGCGTACCTGGGCTAAACACTCCCAGGATCACCCAAGTGGGTGAGATGATTGCGTGTGTGACTGTTTTTGAACACCCCGCCATATAGGCAGCCACACTCCGTCTTCAGGAGATTTGATCTCTGTCTCCAGAGAATGCCAGTTGTTATTTTAGGAGCTTACTACGGCTGAAGATAATCCCCACATAACAGTACAACATAACAACATTTTGCTGTAGCCTTGGTTTTTGGCTGGAGTCAACAAATAACAACAAGGCAAACTGAAGGCAAAGGCAAACTGAAATGCCATAAGTTTCATGTTGATTTCCATGTGGCTACGTAGTCAGTGCGCGCAAAGACGGTGCGTGTGACTTCCCGTTTAGACGTTTATTAATAACGAGCCAATCCAGTTGGACTGCGGGTGCTGTATGTTTATCGTTGCTAGGCGCTAGAAGGTAGCGCCCTCTAGTGTGAAGCAATTAGAGCTCCATTTGAGACGCTCAAGCTGCTGCGCGACCTTGACAGGAAGTTCACCTCTGCCACTGGGTGAGCGGTCACTGCAGGAATGCTGGGATTGGTGTGCTACGATAGCAGAGATGAAACAGAGTGCAAAGGAACGCAGGGACAGGCATGAGTTCGACAACTGATTTCTTTACGGCAATAAAACGAAATATGTGACCCAGCATAACAAAATGAGTGATGTCGTTTTGTGTGTGCATATTTTGAGGTTTTGGTATCACCTTAAAGCCCAGCAACAGAGCTTTCTATTGATATCAAAATCATTCTTCTACCTCTATTAATAAGGAAGTTATGGCCATTTGCAGTAAGAGGATAGTAACACGTGAATTCTGAGAAATACGACGTCAAAGTATAAGGGACAAAATACTCTTCATAAACCATAGCAACCATATGTTAATAAGCATGAAACTTGGCATACTGCAACTGAAGGCATCAAACTACCTCTACAAAGCAACAGACAATCAACTTTTATCAGAAAAGGGCTATAAATAATTCATAACTGTACTTAGCTATCTATGATATTTCAGAAATGCCTCATTCTAATTAGACTTTTTGCATCCTTTGTTTCGATGGTCAATATTAATAAACAAACTTTCTCCACTTTAGAGGTGAAATTTCAGTCAGACCTGGATATACTGTGCATTATGTGTAAACACGTCTGAAAATGGCTAAGCCTCAAAATGCACCACATTGACCTAGACCTCAATATATAGGCTGCCCCTTCAGCTTTGTCCGCGCGACTTATCACTCATTTTGTGGAGAGAGAGAGAGAGAGAGAGAGAGAGAGAGAGAGAGAGAGAGAGAGAGAGAGAGAGAGAGATTCACAAACATCTAAAATGTTGGCCTTTTCATTCGAGTGAAATTATTTTTTATTCAGATAAACAAAATTAATCAACAAACTTAGGTGATACAAAACAGTTTACATGCTCAGGGAACATAGAACAAAACAGAAATAAAAAATTACGAAATATTTGCACGAGATGACAAATGTAAATACGTCTTTATAGAAGCGTCATTGATGAATGATTCTACACGGAGGCAAAATGAAACAGTACAGTTTATACTTATACTTGTATTCCTCAAATAGAAATAAAAGCAAATAATGGAATAAATAGTGTATATCGGATGGGCTTCATTTACCAGGTCGGACGCCTGGTTTCACTGAACAAAAAGCTGGCATGAAAAGTTGTGGCTTGAGGGGTTAACGTGCCAAGAAGGACATAAAGGGTTAACTAATCACAGTTTTCAGTCTTGATGAAAGCCTATGAAGCAATCGCTTGGCGTGCACAAATACATTTGTTGTTCCCACCCCACAGGCGGGCTTCCCTCCAGGAGTGGTCAACATCGTTCCTGGCTTCGGACCCACTGCAAGCGGCGCCATTACAGAGCACATGGATGTGGACAAGGTGACAGAAGAGAGACTGCAAGCTCTCAGAAAATCATCCGTGTACGCCTAGCCGTGTGTATGTGTGTGTGCTGTGTGTGTGTGCGCTGTGTGTGTGTGTGTGTAGTGTACTCTGTGTGGTTGTGTGTATTTTGTGTGGCGGTTTGTGTGTGTGTGGTGTGTGTGTGTATGGTGTGTGGTGTGCGTGTGAATGGTGTGTGATTTGCGTGTGTATGGAGAGTGTTGAGAGTGTGTTGTGTGTGTGCGGGCTGTGTGTGTGCTGTATGTGGTGTGTTACATCTGTGCGCTTGTGTGTGCGCACGCTTTTGTATGTGTGCATGTGTGTTTGTTAATTGTGTATGTCTGTTACAGAATACCACACAAGGAGCAACGTAAACAAGATAGGTGAAGCAAACATACTGAGTATTACTCAAAAGGTATCAATAAAGATGACGATGTGATGGGACATACAACCGCATTCACACATGTTAGCATTTTGCGATGGCGAGTTCTTGACGTAATAAGTTAAATGGCACTAATCGCTCTCGGGAAAGGTGCATCATTTCATGCTTTCAACATTTGGTTGCAGCCACTTAATCCGTTTTCAAGTGTTAGAAAAAGGTTGAACTATTCACTCATCACTGGAGCTAGAACATCCAAAATGAATGAAGATCCAATAAATTATTCCTTTCATTACGGTGTGGTCGCTCATGCTAACCAGACCATATCAAATAAATAGGAAAACCCGAACAAAGAAAAACATGTGCTCACTGTGTCGAACACAACGTCGCCCATACAGATTCAGACAGAACATTATCATGGGCGCCAACTCTGTATCATACTCCTCTTAAAGTAAGAATACAACATTAAAAAAGGATAATTATATGGAATGTTTAAAAGATGCTCACTCGTTGAATTGCATCAACAAGAGAAGCAGCAAAAACAAAGGGGCAGGCTCTATTTTGGCAGCCCCACAGAAAATGTGCTTTATGTTAACGGACTGCAAACACTGAGAAAATGTTAGCTGTGGGCTAAGCTAAACAAATAGTACTGAATTTGCAATATGCGTAATACCTTATCGGCGTCGGCAATGTAAACACCCCAAACTGGCGTTGGGCCGTTTCATTAAATCATGTATTATCAGAGTCGTCTTTTTTCTTTACTGCTTTTGGATCACGTGTAACATTCACTGTTCGAAACATTGTTAACTGTTAACTCATTTGTCTCTCACCCTTGTAGTACTATCAAATCAAATAGGATCTGTTTGCCAAATACTCGATGCTTCTAACATTTTCAATTCTGAATGTAGAAGTAATGTATCACAATGTGTACGGTAAGTTCTTGCTCATTCAAAACCATGATGTAATACTTAAAGATTCTCGTTGTGATCGCGTTCAGTCGGTGGTTCAAGTCAGCTTCGTCTTGCAGTGGTCGTGGTGTCGCTTTAGCTCTCCCACCACGTATCGCATCACCTGGTGGAAGTCAGCCTTGCTCAGGCTCAACAGCTTCTTGGCCTCTGACCGTGACAGCCTGGTGGCGTTAAAGTCCAGAACAATGTAGAAGCAGCTCGGCTCCATCTTGTCCCAAACCAGCTTGAGCCAGGACTTGTCCTCGTCCAGCACCCTGAACGGAGTGACCGTGGGAAGAGAGGGCGCCTCTTCTGCATTTCCTGAGAACGACCAAACGCTTCCTCCTTCGTCGGGGTCCGTCCCCGATTCGCTCATGTCGCAGTCCTCGATCAGCTGGCGGAGAGAGACGGCCACATCTGAACTTTCTTCCTCGCTGGAGGCCGCAGAGAAGTGGTCGCCTTCGTCGTCTGCGGAATTGATCGGGAGCATGCTGTAATAGCACGTTCTCAATGAAGGCGGAACCGAAGAGTTTTCCGATGACGTGTCTTCATAGGCCAAGCTCAGAGCCATCATGGAGTCTTCGAAGGAGTTGAAGTCGAGACTTCTCCTGCTCTTGGCCAAACGAATTCTTTTTCTTAATGTCTCGTACGCATTCCTCATCGATGCCTTGCGGTTTCGAGCTGGAGTGAGGCTCAAACCATCGCAGAACGCGCAGTAACCACCGGGAGTTTGGCAGCTCTTGAAGGGCTTTCTCTCCACAATCTCGACGTAGTTGGGGTTGTCGAAACTGAGCGGGCAGCGCCGCTCTGCAACTTTCCGATGGCGCAGGAAAGAGGACAGCCTCCTCAGGCATCGAGGGATCCGAGACGAGCTGGCGTCGATCAGGTCCACGTCTGCAGACGTCGTGTCAAAGCTGTCCGACTCCATCGTGTTCGAAGAATCTGTGAATGCAATTGTCCATTTTCCTTTAGTAGCAAGCTAACGAATAGATATCTAGTACGTGCAAAATATTTTTGACCTTATTGACTGAATTTGAATGTTCCATTCCTCTCGAAATTTGCCTCAAAGTACGCTCATAATAATAGAAAGCCAAACAGAGTCAAACAAATCCGATGCGGAAACTTGTCACTTTTATATTGGCTCCGGATGTCAATGTGTGGTCAGAAATAACAAATAAAACCAAAAACTGTTAGTTTTTTCCCGCTCTTTTAAATAAAAAAGCTACACTGAAACTGATCCACAAGACTGCAACTGTTCCGAGTGAGGAGGGTGCAAAAATCGCGTCCGGATGGATAGAGTGTTTTACGGCTTGTCAGCCTTGAGGCTATGTAAGGCCATAAGCACGAAAATCACTTGAATATTCTAGAGTAAACGCAAATCAAGTCACGATGTCCCTAGTTTTTCGTCTCTTACGAATCGCATAGGGAAACGTGGTGGGTCTATTCTGACCTCCAAACAAAGGGGGTCGCAAGAGCTGCTCTCGTTGGATGGAGTTCAACCTCTACTTGTGAGAACCACACCTGTAAGAACCCTCAAATCAAAACCGTTTTCAAATAAAAGTTTCCACGCCTCCTTTATCTTAGGTTCCCATTTTTGCAATAACTGTCTTAGCGAATTATCTTTGACCAGGAGGTTTGAGGGCAATAGTTTGGTCTCACGGTTTTCCCCTGGTAGAGCCTCACACTATTTAACTCCCACGCACTTCTCTATTAATAAACACAATATATAGTCGAAAACCTAAACGACATTGGCATCTGTTTGCGATATTTCTACCACGAAATTCAAGGCAATTCGCCATTTTCTCACCTTGAATCGCAGAAAGATCACAGCAGCACAGAAGAGACATTCATACTCTGAGACGTGTAAAAATATTTTCCCAACGAATCTCATTCAGACTGAACGCAATGCCCGTGCAGCAACCAAAGAACTGTGCAGTTCGTGCTCATTAGCAACATGTGATCACGACTGCTGGCAAGATCCATTCTACCGTAAAACGCGTGAGCACTTTTCACTGAGCTATTTTGGAACTCCACGAAAAACCGGAAGCGAGCGGTAGAGGACAGTCGAGAGAGAGATGTTGCATGGAAAACGCACGGCTGGAAAGCGCTCATCACCCAGTCATGATTTGTTCACTTTGAAACCAAGAAAAACTTTAAAGCACAAGTTTACTTTCAAGAGAGAGAAAACGTCACCACAATAGTATGAAATGCCTTCTTATTAACAGCCATGGACTTTTGAAAGTTTGCGAAGCTATAGCAGATCATCATCGATTTTGACGCTTTTTGAGTGACACAAAGCACCATCTGTTTCGTAACACTTGTTTGAGACGATGATGGTCGCTTGAACTGCACAAAACGAAAAACGTGATTTTCGTGCAGGAAGGTGTCCATTCCTGTGTCAGAGGCAGTCCCTCCAGAGAAGAGTGTGCTCAGAAGTTATTCACTCCGCCCCAACACACCCGATACTAGGGAGGGTTTTGAGGACTACAGGGGTGGCGTGAGGGATGAGGTAACATGAGATTGTGGGCTGATATGAGAGTAAGATTGTTTAGGAAAGGTTGCGTCAAAGAAAAGGGATTGAGACGATTTGTTTCTGCAACCACGTTCGCATCGATGGAAATGCCGATTGTTTGCCCGAACATCTTTTTATTGCATCCTTCATAAGCTTACGCGCTTTGCACGCTTTATTTGGGCAAGTATGTAAAAAGAGTGAGTAAGGCACTATGAATACCTATACACGTGTGCATGTTTATGCTCGATTATGGTCCTATGTTGGTTCACGTGTCAATGTATTATTGTTCAGGTACAGGTAGGGACGCTCTCCTCATATCCATGTTTGAAATTTCTAACAAACTCCAACATCAATCAATCCTGAGCATACGCATACTTCATTGCTACGGGATGAGCTGGTTAAAATTAGTTATCGAAATGTTTGTCAGGCCAAAGCATGCCTGACTTCCATTGTTGATAACCATGAAAGATTTAGCAGACAAGAATTGTGTAATTAAATCTTTATAAATACAGAATATACTTAACATTAAAATATCTTCATCAAATCTGAGACATGTATGTACACATTTACACACCACAACAAACAAAAGCATTAAAAATTGCACAGTGCCGATGAGTAATTATAAGATCTTATTCAGATCTCGCGGCGGCCATGTTAGTTTTAAAACGAGGCCGCACACGCTAACGCGGCGACCGCGCTACCTTCACAGTATTGCTGGAGCGGCAATTTGACAAATGTTCCGGACTTTTCTCAAGGTGATGTGGAAAGATGGTCGAACGAAGGCAGAACAATAGTAAGAAGACAAAGTGATAAAGGCTATGAGAAGTGGATTGAAGGGTTTATCGACTACGATGCCATCAAAGGTTGGTACACAGTGACAAGTTCTTTCGCTTAGATTAGAACTGAGTGTTCGCGTTATTTTTGTTTTCTTCGTGTCGCTTTCAAATCTGTTCACAGTACTAGGCTGGCTGGTTTACTTAGATGTGATTTTTTATGCGTGCTAACTGATAATTATTAGGTTTAGAGCTTGAATTTTCGATGATATTACACAAGTTCTTTTACGCTTACTACTCGAGTGTTCGAACCAATGAACCGTGATCACGCGCTGACCTCATGACAAGCTGGCCAATGAGAGGCAAGGAACGAAAACGGCCGTCTCTTTCCGTGGTTTTCATTGGTTTGAACACTCAAGAAGTAAGCGAAAAAGAACGTGTGTAATATCATCGAAAATTCAAGCTCTAAACCTAATATCAGTTAGCACGCATAAAAAAATCACATCTAAGTAAACCAGCCAGCCTAGTACTGTGAACAGATTTGAAAGCGACACCAAGAAAACAAAAAAAAACCTCGAACACTCAGTTCTAATCTAAGCGAAAGAACTTGTCACTGTGTACCACCAACCTTTGATGGCATCGTAGTCGATAAACCCTTCAATCCACTTCTCATAGCCTTTGTCACTTTGTCTTCTTGCTATTGTTCTGCCTTCGTTCGACCATCTTTCCACATCACCTTGAGAAAAGTCCGGAACATTTGTCAAATTGCCGCTCCAGCAATACTGTGAAGGTAGCGCGGTCGCCGCGTTAGCGTGTGCGGCCTCGTTTTAAAACCAAAATGGCGGGTCGCGTGAATAAGGTCTATTATGAAATCCAATTCAGATCTCTCACCACTTCTCGAATTTCTTCTGATCCCGTGCAGAAATCTTTTCTGGTTGGAATGCATTGCAGAACATTTCAGGGAAATGACACTGGTTAATGATTCATACAGTATGAAGTAATCACTCAATGGCCTTCAGAAACACCGAGATTGAGGCGAAAATGAAGGTTTCTGCAGCTAGGCACAAGCACTTGTTCGGGAGTGAAATATCTTTGGATGACGAGAATAACGTTTCCGCGGTCTAGTTCCTCCAAACATGAATCATCTGTTCTCACAAAAATTGATTTGAAGTCCCTAGGCATTTACAATGTAAAGTTGTCGACACGCAACGCAAAAAAAGAAGAAGACATATCTGTCCTTATCAACGAGGGTCACGAATGAGTTTTGCGGCTGCCTACACTCTACAAAGTGAGGAATCCACAAACTACAGCTGCATTTATTTTTCGAATATTCAAAATCTATCATGCGCTTGTCGCAGACTAAGGATAAATATACAGTACACATACAAAATCTCGACATACCTACAAGTGTATTGATGATAGATGTGAAATAATCACGCACTGCAGCTGTTAGTATATTACGAGTATTACAATTCCACTTATTCTATTGGTGTTATCTCCTTGTTACCTTCAGTTCCTTGCATCATGACATGGAAAATTTTGCAGTGGTCACCGCACGCTTGTGACGTTTACTTCATCTGTTGACTGGTCAGAGGGCAGCACACTGATAGAACATATACTCAGGAAACTTTTACTGTCTCTTTCCATGTCAAGATGAGGTCTTGTGGACAAGAACGTATCGTGGGATTTCCGTTTGCTCTCCGATATCGTGAACACATTTCGATATTTCCTCATAGAGATCCCAACACAAATGTTTGTGTCTGGTCTTATTGCCAGTCAGCGCACAGCTTTGTCAACTCGATGAATCTTGTTCAGGATGGATGGATGGATGGATGGATGGTGTTTTACGGCCTATCAGCATTTGAAGGCTATGTAAGGCCACTAAGCACGAAAATCACTAGAGCAGTTTGGAGTAAACGCAAATCAAGTCACGGTGTCCCTAGTCATTCGCCTCTTACGAATCGCGTAGGGAGACGCGGTGGATCAAGCAGGGTTCAGGAAGGTTCTGTCAAATGCGTTCCTGTCATCGTCACATTTAAGCCAATGGGGACGTAACTTCCACTGAGGGCTACATCTTGCAGAAAAAAGGTGAGTGGTGAAGTACAGTCCTTGATCGCACCTCTGCCCAGGGGCGGGTTTGAAAATAGGTAGTCGATCTTGGTCGCAAGATCTTGCTTCGCAGTAAGAGCTAGCTAAAAAAAAAAACTACCCAACGTGACGAACTAATGCGCATGCGTAGACGTCACGACAAGAGGTGAACTAGCCACATTTCAATGGCCGACGTATTGCCGGTTCATTCAGAAAACGCTCTAATTTCGAGATACTAGCAACCCATCCAAAGAAAATATAAGCCATGCACAGCATTAATTTATCAAAGGTGTATGTTGAATGCATTAATAGATCGTGAAACCTCCTACAGTTTACACATCGAATGCAGGTCAACGCATCCACGCCGAACTTTTGTCTCGAATCTTAAAAGCTAGGCACCTCTCAAGCTGCCTCGCTCAATCTACGCTCGTCTACGATTGGCTCGCTAGCAAGCAAAGAATGAAACTGCCCATTCGGCGAGATCTGCGTAGATCTACCGAGATCTTCGCATTTTCAAACCCGCCCCAGTGCGCCTGAAAGAAACACCCCCCCCCCCCAAGCTGTTTCACACTCTGCGTAGACTTGTTCTGCCCTGCACGGATTAAATCGACGGGGGGGAAAAAGCTGCAACTGTTGAAAACAAGACCGACGAACTCTTTTTGATGCTAGAACTGGGGATGAAAGAAGCGAGAGTGAAACCAATAGAAAAAGTGTGATGGAACATGAGGAGGAGGGAGAGGACATTAGGAGGGAAAAGTAGGCTGAAAAAGGAAGAGACGGAGGGTGGACATTGTGTTGTTGCACAAAGGGACTAATGAAGTCAAAAGTAACGGTGAAATCAACTGTACTTGATCAGCAGTTCGTAGCTGACATAACTGAACAGGAAATAGTGAGCAAGATTTGTTGTGACAATAGTCGGAGTGACGGCAATTAACCCTTTGCATTGCTCCATCCACGGCCACGGCCAAACAGTTCTCTACTGGGGTACTGAAAACTGTTGACAAACAATTGCAGTCATATGCTCTTTCCTACGAAGATCACAGGACTTGAAAATCGGTTGTCCGCCCCGCAACCCTACCCCCGCCCTGGTTCTGACCATAGCGGGGTTCTTGCCCTGAAGGGTAAGCACTATTTGTTTTTCAACACGAGTTGGCTTGTCCCCAAATTGCCACGTGGTAAATGCATGACAAGTAGACGCACGCCCAATGGCTGGCGATGCGCGCTGTGGGCGGTGCTGCTAGCAGTTAATTAATTGTGTTTCTTAGTAAAGGTGTGTGAACGAGTAGTAGCCCGAATGCAAGCAAAGGAGATGCATTTCATTGAACGATTAATTCTAATGAATACGAAAGAGCCCACCGAAAAAACAAACAAACAACAACAACAACAACCACCACCGAAAAACACCTTTCAAACTGAGAATGAATGCAGGATCGTTTTAGTAAAAACAGCGATGACCCTGTGAAACGTTCTAAAGTCCCAAGGTACATACAAATGCTCTGAGAAAAATTGGTAAGCTGTCTTCGACTGTATGCCTACATCAGTATTTCTGTGGAGAGGAGCAAAATAACGCACAGCAATTCTAGTGAAGCAGACTGTGACGCGAAATAGCTGCGATCATCCCCGGCGACAATTCTTACATCGACGTTATATCTAAATACTTGCCGTCCAGAATTTAGTTATTTTTGCAGCCAAGTAACCGAATGATAAAGTTAGTACGACGGCAAAGACGGAGAAGAAAACAAACGCGTGCAAATCGCATACAGTGGAATCTCGTGTCTGCTTACTAACAACAGCAGGTGTGCATGACTCGGCCAAGTGGGATGAATTATTTTTTGGCATAACTAGGAAAATCTGTGGAGGTAAATGCGAGTAAAAATGTACTGGTAACGTATCTATGAATGCAACGTATCTTTGAATGCAACGTGTAGGTCTACTGTTGTAAACGGTCGGTATCAACCCGTAATAACACAATTATCGATAACTCGTCGGATCAGGCTGAGAAAATATTATTGAAAACATCACGTGCAAATATCATTAAACCATCGAAACGAGAATTTTACTTTGCAACTACGAGGAGTCCTCAACTTTAATTTAAAACGTTTACAAATAACCGATGAATTTTTTTTCCATCCCGTTTATTGCTGCGTGTGGGTTGGTTGTAGATTCTCCAGATTGGTTTGAAAATGCAGGGAGATCTTACAGGAATAGTGCACATATTTGAGTATATTTTCCACAAACACAACATATGACTTGAAAATAGCGACTTCTGCAAAAAAAGTGGTATATGAAACCATTTCCGATCAACTGACACCAGGACGCTTGCGTTCTACGTCCCATTTAGTATGACTATATCCCACTTTGAACGTAGTGCGTTACACTAGTAATGTATTACGTCCCATTTAGTATGACTACATCCCACTTTGAACGTAGTGCGTTACACTAGTAATGTATTACGTCCCATTTAGTATGACTACATCCCACTTTGAACGTAGTGCGTTACACTAGTAATGTATTACGTCCCATTTACTATGACTATATCCCACTTTGAACGTAGTGCGTTACACTAGTAATGTATTACGTCCCATTTAGTATGACTACACCCCACTTTGAACGTAGTGCGTTACACTAGTAATGTATTACGTCCCATTTAGTATGACTACATCCCACTTTGAACGTAGTGCGTTACACTAGTAATGTATTACGTCCCATTTAGTATGACTACATCCCACTTTGAACGTAGTGCGTTACACTAGTAATGTATTACGTCACATTTAGTATGACTACATCCCACTTTGAACGTAGTGCGTTACACTAGTAATGTATTACGTCCCATTTAGTATGACTATATCCCACTTTGAACGTAGTGCGTTACACTAGTAATGTATTACGTCCCATTTAGAATGACTATATCCCACTTTAAACGTAGTGCGTTACACTAGTAATGTATTACGTCCCATTTAGTATGACTACATCCCACTTTGAACGTAGTGCGTTACACTAGTAATGTATTACGTCCCATTTAGTATGACTATATCCCACTTTGAACGTAGTGCGTTACACTAGTAATGTATTACGTCCCATTTAGTATGACTACATCCCACTTTGAACGTAGTGCGTTACACTAGTCATGTATTACGTCCCATTTAGTATGACTATATCCCACTTTGAACGTAGTGCGTTACACTAGTAATGTATTACGTCCCATTTAGTATGACTATATCCCACTTTGAACGTAGTGCGTTACACTAGTCATGTATTACGTCCCATTTAGTATGACTACATCCCACTTTGAACGTAGTGCGTTACACTAGTCATGTATTACGTCCCATTTAGTAAGACTACGTCCCACTTTGAACGTAGAACGCCACACTAGTAAGGAACTACGTCCCACTTTGAACGTAGAACGCCACACTAGCAAGGAACTACGTCCCACATTGAACGTAGAACGCCACACTAGTAACGTACTACGTCACAAAATCCAAGTCACAGGACCTGCGTTTCTAACTCACGAATCCACAAATCAGTTTCAAATACAAAGTTTTACTTGTCTCAACACACTCACACGAACTAGACTGAAGGATGTATCTAAAACAGGACATGGAGACTGCTTATTTTTTCATTGCTGTTTTGCTTCTGGAACACTTTCCCTTTAAAAAGACAAGAAAACAACAGGAAAGGCATTGATTGGAGGGGCTGATAGGAGACAGAAACGAAGGGCTTAGGTCAGGCACGCATATGCGCTGACACAATCCTGCGCCTGCTCACGCATGTACGCACATGGAGGAGTGAAGGAGAAAGGGTGCCTCAGCATTGAGGATGACAACTCTCACCTTGATGTTCTGGATGTCCCGGGCAGGCTGGTCGCTGTAGACCTCGATGGTGATGACAGTAATGTTCTCCTCTTCCAGCCTGGGCACCAGATCCTCCACCAGCTGCAACAGACGTGTGCGTAGAGAGGCATGGAGTCAGTGACGGCCAGACCACTTCGGCCAGAGAGACAGAGAAGCAGAGAGACAGAGAGAGACAAAGAAAGAACGAACGAACGAACGAACGAACAAGTTCATTGATAAGGCCACCGGCCCTTTTCAAGTGTTACAATAAACCACATGTTTTGATTTAACATGTAGGGGCAAATGCACATAGATATAGCCAAACATTAGTCGAGAAAAAAACTGTCGTGCTCTGTAGACTCCAGAGCTTCCTGTCTGCGCCTGAAGGCTCTGTATAGATATGTACTTATCGCTCTTATGATGTACATTTGGTTAGATGCCAACAAATATTTCACCGGATTTTGACAATTTAGGTCTAGATGTGGAAATATATAGCGCTCTCTTAAATCGTACAATGTGGGGCAACAGAGAAGGAAATGCTCCTCCGTCTCATACTTTTCTCTGCATAGAGGACATACTTTTTCTATCTCTTCTGTCATATATCTTAGCTTATGGATGTACAATTCAGTGATGCCCATGCGAAAACGTACGTAAATATCTCTGAACACTCTTTTGTCTATGTCGTAGAGATATTGTTCAGTCATACACGAGTCTTTAAATTGTCTGTAGAAAGAATATCTCTGGCTACTAAGTACTCTTTCTTTCCAGAGTTCGAAAAATCTGCTCGTCAGCCTGTCTCTCAGATTTCTCAACAATGCAGTCTCATCATTAACTCTTTGTTCTATCCATACATTTTCAAGGTCGCAGTCTCTCAAGATTTTTTTCACCTTGGATGTCCAGAGTCTACAGTTTTCAGACGTATGTAACATCATTCTGTATACCTTCTTCGGGAGTCTGCTTTCATCCATTTTCAGAACTTTTAACCAGTACTTGATACTTCTAATCTGAGCATTCACATAGAGGGATAACCGTCCTGTGCCTCCATAAACCATGTCATTTGGGGTACGGGATGACACATTAAAAAAAACTCTTGAGAGCACGCAGATGTACACCCTCTACAGTTTGGCAGTCGTCCATTCCCCACACCTCAGATCCATATAAAAGTATTGTTTGGATCTGTGCATCAAAAAGTTTAAAGAACACACTGGGCGTTACATGGGATACCTTTCTCAGTGATTTGATCAACAGCATGAGGGCTGCTTTCGCTCTGCATGCTATGTCAGTCTGGGTTACATTTGAGCATAATTTTGCAGATAGGACATTACCCAGATATTTGTATTCGCTGGCTGTTTGCAACTGCTCGTTACCAAGAAACCATTTTTCGTGCTTGGCAAGGTGTCCCCCTAATCTGTATACACTACTCTAGTCTTTTCAGTATTGACTATGAGTCCAAGTCGATCAGCTGCCCTCTTCAGAACGTTAAGCTGATGTTGGAGACCTATTGCCGTGTCTGAGAGTAGGGCAATGTCGTCTGCAAAAAGAAGGGCACTCAACTCGGATGTAGTTGGCATTAGTTTAATTCCATGCTTACTGTTGGCAGAAATTTCTTCAACCAACGAGTTCACAAGGTATAAAAATAACATCGGACTGGCTTTGTAGCATTGTTTTAGGCCCACGGTGCTTTCGAATAAGTCAGTGCAGCCCTCATTCCCTCTTACGCAATACTGTACTTTACTGTATATCGCACACTAAACACCATGGATACTGGGAAGATCCCACAGACATCACAACTTTCATTCTTGTTGGCACGTAAAGACGTTTAACCAACAGGTGCATCAATCGATGTTCACCTATACATTCATGCACAATCATGCACTCATTCATACCAGACAAAGTGACAAGACAGGGTAGCAGCAATTTTTCCTCGATCAACATGATTTGTAACTTTTCTCCCATCTCTCCCACCCCTGGGATTGAACCACGGCACAGCGCCTCGCTGCAAAGCCCAACGCCTTAGCATACTGGCCCATCTACACCTCCAAAAAAGAGGTTTTCAATAGCCCAGCAGAGGCTTCGGGTTGGCTTTGAACTCCTGAGGGCACAAGGGGAGAGCACTGGGATGTGAGCTGCCAGGATCTTTTTATTTTGATGTACACTAAACACCATGGATACTGGGAAGATCCCACAGACATCACAACTTTCATTCTTGTTGGCACGTAAATACTGTATATCGCTTTCAAGATGTTCAGTAATTTCCCCCTGATCCCGTATTCTGCAAGGATATTCCACAGAATGTGACGTTTCACACTATCGAAAGCCTTTTTGAAATCAATGTAGCCCACATAAAGTTTCCTGTGTTTACACAGGCTCTTTGTTATGCTGCTATGTAAGACAAAGATATTGTCGATTGTCCCATATCCTTTCCTGAAACCCGCTTGTTTTTCTCTAATCAGTTCATGCCTATTAGCCCAGCTCTGCAGTCTACTGTTTATTATATGTATAAACACTTTACTAAAGTTGCTCATCAGGGCAATACGAGAGAGAGAGAGAGAGAGAGAGAGAGAGAGAGAGAGAGAGAGTGCGTGTGTGTGTGTGCACGCGTGTGTGCCTGTGCACGTGTGTGTGTGCATGCGTGCACGTGTGAATCTGCGTTTGTATTAGTGTATACATGTACATGAGTGTGCAAACTATTCTCCTGTTGCAGCTTCCACAGAAAAACACTGGGAGAAAACTAGTCACGCACTATCAATTTATTTTATTGGTGCACTTTCACTGCAAACAAAAAGACTTGCATTTGGCTTTCGACAGTCAAAGCAGTCAGTCCACACATACATTGGCGGTCGAGAATCATGCAACTCTACTAAGTGCTTATGTGTACTATTCTCATGAACTAATGTAGGTGAACGAGATGAGGATATCTCATAACGTTTCAAATGTATGTAACTTGATGTAATCATGGGCGCCAAGGCGAAACAATCTTGCCTTGTATTCCAATGCAGAAATAATTTGGATATCTGTCAATCATTTTGCTCCACACAAAAAACATCGATCACTCTCTTTGCCAATCCATGAAAGGGCGTGAACAGATCCGATGAAGGAGAGCTTCCCAGTCAGGCCCCTCAACGTATACCATCCCAACGTATACCATCCCAACGTATACCATCCCAACGTTTACCATCCCAACGTATACCATCCCAACGTTTACCATCCCAACGTATACCATCCCAACGTATACCATCCCAATGTATACCATCACAACGTATACCATCCCAACGTATACCATCCCAACAATATTTCACAACAGCACACGATTCTGGAAAGAACTCACCATGCGCAGGCAGCATTAGTCTTCAGTAAAAATCCTCCAAAACATAAATGGTTTTTCAGACATTGAAAAATCATAAGCGTCCCTAGAGCAAATCTTCCTCAAGAGTACACTATTGCTGACGTCTTCCAGAAGTGAACACAGTCCGGAGAGAATATCCGTACTAAAGCGGTCAGACTTCCAGAAGTCTAAACGACATCCAAAAGCCACAAGACCGCAAGTACTTGCCCGCAGGTCAGCGTCCTTCATCCCGCGCTCTCTACCAAAGACTTTTTCCACAAGGATCTATGTTCGGTAGCTTGACCTCTTCCTCAAGGTCAGTGTTCATATCAGACCTGTTTTCCAGCTACAGAGATTGAGCGGTTCTTGGAGCAGTAGATATGACCTGAATGTAATTGGCAGTTGTAATGAGTTCCACTAAGGTTTATGTTCCTTGATGAGCAAACCACCATTTCCTTAGTCAATAATTTGATTACCACCTTTCGAGGGCACACACGATCGTAATATAATAATAACAACACAATAAGACTGCACCATCACACTTTTCCCATCCGTTCCGCTGTACAATTCATCACTAACAGTAAACTTATACACAATTTCACAAAATTGTCAGTCAGCAACAGTCTCTCTCTCTCTCTCTCTCTCTCTCTCTCTCTCTCTCTCTCTCTCTCTCTCTCTCTCTCTCTCTCTCTCTCTCTCTCGTGAAACTGAACCCATTGTAAAATAAGTACCACTTTCTTCGCAATGGTGGTTCAAGAAATTAATAAATCCTAGAACACCTTTTGCCATCCAAACTCTGCAGACGGTTCTGAGTGCTGAAAGTAGCCTCTCTGGCTGCTTGGGGCCACCCCTGGCGTGGCTACGGTGCAGGACCCGAAAGCCCAGGGACCAGGGCTTCCATTGATGAGGGGGACATGGAAAGGCTCTGGCCGTACGTTGTTACATGTATGCACGGACGTGATGAGAGCTGGGACACAGTCACTACTCATGTTCTGCATGATTGGTTGCTTTCAATCATCAACCTATGCTGACGAACATCACAAACCTTGCCATAGGTTTCCTTTTACGTCTCTTCACAGTCGCACTCTGGCAGTCAGGACGACGGTTTGAAAGTCAGACCCTGAAGAAAGGCATGGTTGTGATGGGCAGAGAAGGTAGCGGAGGGTGGGGCGTGGAGGGTGGGGGTGGTACGGGACCCCCAGTCTGTGGAGGGGGTGCGATACTGGGGCTTGGGTATGGCAGGCTGCAGGGTGGGGGCGAACATGTCGTCTTGGGCGTATAGTCCCCCGCCATCTTGACGGCCGTACTGAGGTCCGACAGACTGGGGCGCCGCTATCTCCATGAAGTTCCCGCCATATGCCACGGGCACGCCCAGAGGACCCGACACTGGAACAGAGAATGAAGGGTGAAGTATGCTGTGGCAGCTGCACAAGTAATGAGAGTGACTGAAGGATGACTGGGTGCGTAAATACTGCAGTGAGTGTTGAATCTGACTTTGAACTGTAGAGTGTCAATTTATCGTACATGTAGATACTGGACCCAGCCCTAACACCTAGATGTTATGAATTACAAGAAGACGACGACGACGAGAGCGACGAAAACAACACGATAATTCCACCGCCACAACCACAACCATCAACACTAGCATTAGAACCACCACCACCACCACAACAACTACTACTACTACTATTACTACTACTACTGCTGCTGCTACTACTACTACTACTACTACTACTACTACTACTACTACAACTATTACTACTACTACTACTACTACTACTACTACTACTACTACTACTACTACTACTACAACTATTACTACTACTACTACTACTACTACAACTAGTACTTCTACTACCACTACTACTACTACACTTGTCCGCAAAAGTTAAGGGCCGGCCCTTGTTATCAGTAGCTTTACAAATATTTATTTTACACTGAGACAACGACGCTGAAAATGACGCAAGGTGGGCTACGCTGCAACTTTATTTATTGCTGCTAGTGCCCAAACCTGTTATGCAGGCATTGCCGTTGAGCAAAGGTGTTGTCAGCGGAGCCAAAAACGTTGCAAATTCACGAGAATTTTACAAAGTTTAGTCGAGTTTCGCTGAAGAAGCAATGTCGCTGCAGGTTTCTGGCATATTGCACGTGCAAGCCATGTCCCTAGTGACCACTGTTCAGCAAAAGTTACAAACCAACGGGTATTTAAGGGCCGCAACCAGGGCTCTCAATAATCATGCCTCCAAGACAGAGACTGTCAACACTTGATCGTGGACGAGCGCTGGGGTGGCTTCAGGATGGAACTCCCGGCCGAGAAGTCGCCAGACGGCTTGGAGTGAGCCACTCTGTCATCCAACGCCTGCACGAACGCTTCCAGGCCACCGGAAGTGCTGATGAACGGCCCCGCTCCGGACGCCCACGAGCAACGAGCCGGCGCGAAGACCGTTATCTTCAACTTTTGGCGCTGCGTGACCGAACAATCACTGCCAGGACCCTGAGAGTCACCCTGAGGACGGCCACCAACGTTACCATCTCCCAGGACACCGTCGAGCGACGCCTGCACGAGGTGGACCTCCACTCAAGGGTCCCTGCCATCCGAACACCGCTGACACCACAACATCGCCGAGCTCGGATGGCGTTCTGCCGCAACCACCAGCGCTGGAACAGGCAGCAGTGGGGCACAGTCCTGTTTACCGATGAATCTCGGTTTACCGTGTCGAACAGTGATGCTCGGAGGCGCGTGTGGCGACGTGTAGGCGAGCGATTCATCGATGCTTGCGTCCAAGAGCACAACCGTTATGGAGGGGGATCTGTGATGGTGTGGGGAGGCTTTCATCTCCATGGGAGGACTCCTCTGTACCTCATCCGAGGCAACCTGACCGGCATCAGGTACAGAGATGAGATTGTCAGGCCGATCATCGTCCCCACTCTGCGGGCCATGGGACGTGGCTCCTGTCTACAGGACGACAACGCCACCCCTCACCGTGCTGTGGTGGTGAGGGACTTTCTGCAGCGTCAGCAGGTTGTCCGCATGGACTGGCCAGCACGATCCCCAGACCTGGCTCCCATTGAAAACTTGAGGGACATTCTGGGACGCCGCTTAGTGGACAATCACCCCCATCCCGCAGATGCTGCTAAGCTCTTCCAGTTCCTGCAGCAGGAGTGGCTCGCCATCCCACAACATATGCTGCAGAACCTTGTCCGCTCGATGAGGCAACGGATGATGGATTGTTTGGCAACAAATGGTGGCCACACCCGTTATTGAACATGGACAAGCTGACTGGACTTTCCTTGCAACTTTCAGAAAGGGGGGTGGGGTGCTTCTGACGGATGCCAAGCTAATGAGTTTTTACTTGTCAATTAATGTTTGGCATAAATCAATTGCTTAAGTGTTGAATTAAATCATTCTTTGAATTGCATATATTTTTTGTGTTTTCTTTTGAGAGAGAAATGTTTATGTGGAACTTAACGTTTGCGGACCAGTGTACAACTACTACGTTTCCTACTACCACCGTTACTTCTACTACCACCACCACCACCACCACCACCACTACTACTATTGCTACTACTACTACTTTTACTGCACTACTACTATTACTTCTACAACTACCACCACCACTACTACTACTTCTACTGCTACTACTTTTGTTACTACACCACTTGCCGTGAAATGAGGATAATATGTTGACTGCATTCACGTCATTCATTGGATACCAGCACACACAGAGGAACGAGTGGAGCGGTTTAGGTTGTCTCCCTGTACAAACACGCGTACCGTGGTAGTTGCCTCCCTGTACAAACACGCGTACCGTGGTAGTTGTCTCCCTGTACAAACACGCGTACCGTGGTAGTTGTCTCCCTGTACAAACACGCGTACCGTGGTAGTTGTCTCCCTGTACAAACACGCGTACCGTGGTAGTTGCCTCCCTGTACAAACACGCGTACCGTGGTAGTTGTCTCCCTGTACAAACACGCGTACCGTGGTAAATGCCTCCCTGTACAAACACGCGTACCGTGGTAGTTGTCTCCCTGTACAAACACGCGTACCGTGGTAGTTGTCTCCCTGTACAAACACGCGTACCGTGGTAGTTGTCTCCCTGTACAAACACGCGTACCGTGGTAGTTGTCTCCCTGTACAAACACGCGTACCGTGGTAGTTGCCTCCCTGTACAAACACGCGTACCGTGGTAGTTGCCTCCCTGTACAAACACGCGTACCGTGGTAGTTGTCTCCCTGTACAAACACGCGTACCGTGGTAGTTGTCTCCCTGTACAAACACGCGTACCGTGGTAGTTGTCTCCCTGTACAAACACGCGTACCGTGGTAGTTGTCTCCCTGTACAAACACGCGTACCGTGGTAGTTGTCTCCCTGTACAAACACGCGTACCGTGGTAGTTGTCTCCCTGTACAAACACGCGTACCGTGGTAGTTGTCTCCCTGTACAAACACGCGTACCGTGGTAGTTGCCTCCCTGTACAAACACGCGTACCGTGGTAGTTGCCTCCCTGTACAAACACGCGTACCGTGGTAGTTGCCTCCCTGTACAAACACGCGTACCGTGGTAGTTGTCTCCCTGTACAAACACGCGTACCGTGGTAGTTGTCTCCCTGTACAAACACGCGTACCGTGGTAGTTGTCTCCCTGTACAAACACGCGTACCGTGGTAGTTGTCTTCCTGTACAAACACGCGTACCGTGGTAGTTGTCTCCCTGTACAAACACGCGTACCGTGGTAGTTGTCTCTCTGTACAAACACGCGTACCGTGGTAGTTGCCTCCCTGTACAAACACGCGTACCGTGGTAGTTGCCTCCCTGTACAAACACGCGTACCGTGGTAGTTGCCTCCCTGTACAAACACGCGTACCGTGGTAGTTGTCTCCCTGTACAAACACGCGTACCGTGGTAGTTGTCTCCCTGTACAAACACGCGTACCGTGGTAGTTGTCTCCCTGTACAAACACGCGTACCGTGGTAGTTGTCTCCCTGTACAAACACGCGTACCGTGGTAGTTGTCTCCCTGTACAAACACGCGTACCGTGGTAGTTGTCTCCCTGTACAAACACGCGTACCGGTGGTAGTTGTCTCCCTGTACAAACACGCGTACCGTGGTAGTTGTCTCCCTGTACAAACACGCGTACCGTGGTAGTTGTCTCCCTGTACAAACACGCGTACCGTGGTAGTTGTCTCCCTGTACAAACACGCGTACCGTGGTAGTTGTCTCCCTGTACAAACACGCGTACCGTGGTAGTGCTCCGACGGTCGGTAGTAAGGCGACCCGTGTGACGTGTCAAAGGTGGCGGTCGCCATGGAGTCTGGGAAGGCGTTGCTGAAGATGGCGGACTTCTTCAGGCTGTAGGGGTCATACTGTGACGTCACCCCGCCATAGTTCCCGTACTGCCCGGATGTGTTGGCGAAGTGGGTGTGCTGCCTGTTGTCCGACCAGAAAGAGGCCGTGGGCGTGGCCATGTAGTTGTTGACGGAATATGCGCCTGCTGACAGGCTCTGTGACGAAATGGCGGGAAATTTGAATTGTGAGACAGATGAAACATGTAGACAAATCCAAGCCAATCTTCATAATTAATGTGACATTTGTACGATGAGAAAACAAGTTGTATTGTACAAAATCCTTAGATTAGTGTCAAAATCTAGCGATTACTGGACTTCACTTAATGTTTCCGTAGAGAAGGCTGTCAACAAACTTTGTTTTCAAATTCGCATTCCGAAAGTTTGTGATGTTCTTTGAGAACAGTTTTCTCATAGAAACTTTGGCCCATCGCTGGGTCAAAAACTTGGAGAGACTATCTACAAAATCTTAATATCATTCTATACAATCTTGTATGCATTATGATTACTGCAGATGTAGGGAGGTAAGGGCGGGAGTGGAGTAAATTGAGAGGGAAAAATTTAAGAAGTTTGCAGAGCAGATTAGAGTTTTGATTGAGAGGGATAAAAACAGGTGCAGAGGAGGGGTGCGTAGGTGGGTGGGGCGGGTGGTGGTGGTGGTGGGGGTGGTGGTGGGGGGGGGGGGGGGGGTGTTGGGGAAGGGTGGTGGTGGAGAGGGGAGAGAAGGAGGGTCAAGATAAAGGAAATGAAGAAGACAGATGACAAATTCTGTAGACCTGTAGATCCGTGTAGGACTGGTCTTGGGACAGGCGTGACGCTGTCACGTGATGAAAAGAGTCGGGAAGGGCGTGGTGAGCGTTGATTGACAGGAAAGGGGCGTGTCTGTCGCCATGGTAACCATGGTTGGAGTTGAAGTTGCCTGGGATGGGCTTAATGGGCCCCATAGATACAGAGCCGGTACCCATTAGACCACGCCCCTCCTCTCCAAGGGGGAGAGAACTCTCGCGGCTGCCGTTGGAAGGTGGAGGCCGGGAAAAGGCAGTGCCGGCAACGGGCTCGTAGCCGGCGTGCACACACTCTCTAGACAGAGTTTCGTCTCCAGCAGCCGCTTCCGCCTCATCTGATGAAAGATACATTGCGTTAGAGTCAAACCAGGAAGAAAAGTAGATGTGTATGTATATGTCGTTTACTCAGTGACTCGACTTACCATGTCCCATCCACCATCACCAGATTTGTTTCTCGTTTTCTCCTACGCACTCTCCCTCATTTTCACGCATGTACGAACAAAAGCACGCGCGCAACTATGCGGAACACAACAAACATGCTGTAGTTGATTAAGTCTGCTCTCACCGTTACTGTCGAAAGTTTCCTCAGGTTTTCTCTTGCGTTTTGGAGAGTTTTGTGCTTTGCATGGCGTCCGCAGCTGCGCGTGCATTTTTATTTCCTCTGAAAGAAACAGCAGCATGGGAAACAAGGAGCATGGGAAACAAGGAGCATTCGGGAAAACAACATGGGTTACATGACAAACTCTTTATTTCCACTAGCAAATGTTTCGCTGAAATAAAAATTCCATCTGGTTCATTCAGTGTTTGACATTGTATTTCCGTGTTGAATCGACATCATAAATGAATGTAAAAGTGCTGCCCTGTGATAGTGTGGTGCATGGGGTAAAGAAAGATGGGGCAATGTGCAGTTTGGAAGATTTCGGGAAGAATGGTGAACACACACAACAAAAACAAGAAAGACAGAGATAATATGTGATGCGTACAGGTAAAGAAAGAAGATTTGGGAAACGACACATAGAGGATGGTCAGCAAGTAGCGACAGCATTGGAGGGGACTCAGGGGAAGGAAGGCTCTTCTTTAAAAAGGAGTTGGAAGGAACGGAAGGAAGGCGGATGGATCATACGAAAAATAATGGGTGCGTGCGAAACCAAATAATTGTGCAGTCTTTGACTTGCAAAGGCCTACGTGCATTCTTCGTGTGGTTTGTAACAGCCTACCTGCGTACTTCATGTGACTTGTAACAGCCTACCTGCGTTCTTCATGTGACTTGTAACAGCCTACCAGCGTTCTTCATGTGACTTGTAACAGCCTACCTGCGTTCTTCATGTGACTTGTAACAGCCTACCTGCGTTCTTCATGTGATTTGTAACAGCCTACCTGCGTTCTTCATGTGACTTGTAACAGCCTACCTGCGTTCTTCATGTGACTTGTAACAGCCTACCTGTATTCTTCATGTGACTTGTAACAGCCTACCTGCGTTCTTCATGTGACGCTGGACATTTTCCTGTAGCTCCTTCTCCTTTCTCTGCTCCTGCAGCGTGTGCATCACCAGGAACACGTGATCGTGCAGGAACAGAGCCAGGATGTGAAAGGAACCTGCAACAGTTGTCCATGTGGAGAGCCACTAGATGTTTACAAAAATCTTCTTCCAACCACCAACCTCGTTCAGTCGAACCGCCGGGTTAATTTTGTCCGCCAAAAGTCAAAGTTTAGACATACTTTTTCGCAGACCATCACTTCGAGGATCAAAATAACAACAGCAAAATGATGGGGGACAAGCTGCAAGATATTCGTATAACAAGGCAAATAATATATTCACATACAATACGTGTACATTTAATGACCCAAAATTCTCACTGGAATCAGGTACTCCGTGCCTTTCATGTTACCGAGCGGGGAGAATGTAAAGCATTCTTAACGTGTGAAATAGCAATACAACGTTGCATGAAAAGATGAGAGACGCGGGTGGGAGGCACACACAGCAAGACTGGTGACAGACTCACTGAAACTGCGCGTGCCGGACATCGTGAGTTGTCGACACAGTCCGGACAGCAAGGTGTTGATCTGCAGCATGAAGTCTTTGGCCCTCTCCTTCACGTCCACTTCACTGTCACCTGACTGAAGTACACAGGTCATTGACATGCGCAAATCCCAAATCTGTGTGTGTGTGTGTGTGTGTGTGTGTGCATTCGTGCGTGCGTCCGTGTGTATGTGTATGCACATGCGTGTGTGTTTGTGTGTGTGAGTGCACATGCGTGTGTGTGAGTGCACATGCGTGTGTGTGTGTGCGTGCGCGCGGGTGTTTATGTGTGTGTATGCGTGTTAGTGTGTGTGCATGCGTGTATGTTTGGGTGCGTGCGTGCGTGTGTGCGTGCGCGCATGTGTGTGTGTACGCACGCGCCTAGATTTGTTTCTCTTTCTCTGTCTCTGTCTCTGCCAGTCCGTTTGTTT
>JAWQFJ010012277.1:27500-35000 GCA_034096865.1 Theodoxus fluviatilis
TGTATGACTGTCAACCAGTCTGCCTGCCTACTAGCTCTGCTTTCCTGTCCTTCTGTATGACTGTCAACCAGTCTGCCTGTCTGCTAGCTCTGCTTTCCTGTCCTTCTGTATGACTGTCACCCAGTCTGCCTGTCTAGTAGCTCTGCTTTCCTGTCCTTCTGTATGACTGTCAACCAGTCTGCCTGCCTACTAGCTCTGCTTTCCTGTCCTTCTGTATGACTGTCAACCAGTCTGCCTGCCTACTAGCTCTGCTTTCCTGTCCTTCTGTATGACTGTCAACCAGTCTGCCTGTCTTCTAGCTCTGCTTTCCTGTCCTTCTTGTATGACTGTCACCCAGTCTGCCTGTCATGCAATCAACCTGCATGTATGTCCGTTTGTCCATCTGTCCATCCGTCAGTCTGTGGTGTTTTGTTGTGCGGCTTGTTCTGTCTGTGTCTCTGCATGTCTATCTATCTATCTATTAGTCAAATTGTGTATCTGTCTATGCATGTGTGTCTGACGGTCTGTGTGTGTGTGTATGTGGGTGTGTTCTGTTTGTGTGTGTATTTTTGTGTATGTTTGTCTGTCGTTTGTCTTTATCGCTCGTGCATAGGCACCCACACATGCGCGAATTCGATTACAAACAAACTCACTGACAGTAACAATGCGCGCACAATCGCACAATCCACAGACATGCATGCACTAAAGCGCATGTGCACACATTACCTTCCTGAAGCACTTTGTCCCTGGAGTGGCAGCACTCTGTTTCAGCCAGCCAGAAGAAGTGGAGCACGCCCTCCAACTCCAGTCGGGCAAGGTCCCCCAGAAGCTTCTCTGTCCCCTCCTCGCTCAGCATCTTCCGTATCGCCTGTCAGCTCGGAAAGACAGTCACCCAGCTCTAACATGCTGGCTGATGGGCAGATACGTAAAAAACACTCGCGTCCATCCATACAATTCTAATATGCTTTCAGACAGGCAAACAGGTCTGATAGATTGGTATACAAACACACGGCTCTAATATGATTGCAGATGGCCAGATAGGTTTTATACCTTGGTGGATGGTCACAAAGCTCTATTATGTTGTCGGATAGCCAGATAGTCTAACTATATTAGTATTAGTAGACAGTCAAACCGCTATCACTTGCCATCAGAGAGCCAGGTACCTCTAATAAAGCGGTTTGAGACCCAGACAAAAGGTGTAAGTCGCTATTAAAAAAACCCACACCTTTACCTTTGCCTTTAATATACTGATTGGTAGTCAAACAGCTCGAACATGTCAGACAGTCGGGTACGTCTTGTACATGTATATTGGTAGAGAGTGATGCAGCTCTAACATGAAGTCAGAGGGTCGGAAGCGCCTTATATATTGGTAGAGAGTGATGCAGCTCTCACTCGCTGTCAGATCGCCAGATGCGCCTTAACTACTTGAAAGTAGTCACACAGCTCTCACTTGCTGTGAGGGTGTCAGATAAGTAGATGGGTCTTAAATACCGGTAGACATCCATGCAATTCTAACATGCCGTCAGCCAGTAAGATGGGTCTTATATACTTGCGGATAGTCATCTAGCCCTAACATGCCATCAGATAACCACATAGGTCTAACACACTGATTAACAGCCACTCGCTCTAGTATACTGTCAGATAGCCAGATAGTCTCATGTTCTACTCGAAGACAGTCCCAAAGCTCTAACATACTGTCAGATAGCCAGACTGGTTTAATATACAGATAGACAGTCACACAGTTCTAACATGTTGACATATAGCCAGGTTGGTCCAACGTGTTAATGGACGTCCATGAAACTCTAACATGCTGGTAGGTGGCTCAAGCCAGCTGTTTCCCTTTGGATTGCCAATACCACTAAACTTTCTGTTGACGTTGATTTTTCATGAAATAAATGTGCATTACACCCTTTTGTTTGGGTTCGAGTCACGGCACCTCAAGCTGATAGGCGAATAGTGGAAGGCACCGACTGCTTTAGTTTGAGGACTTAGTGGTTCGATTGCAGTATTCATTTGATCCCAGGCATGGCGTCCTTCGTGATTCCCCATCCAGGCATGGCGTCCTTCTTGATTCCCCATCCAGGCATGGCGTCCTTCTTGATTCCCCATCCAGGCATGGCGTCCTTCTTGATTCCCCATGCTGCGTGTTTGATTATTTCCTGACGCGGTGGATATATGTACACTTGTGATCACGTGACATTAGTATGTTTGGGGAAACAAAACTTTTTACTGACAGAAACGTATACATGAATCTTCCGCGGGACTGTAATATGTTCGTGATCATAGCAGTATTGAAAACGTGTTTTGTGTTATGCTACAGCCTTCACTAAACAGTTTATCCATTAAACACGATGACGGAGCGCTGGGATTCTCAGGCTATCGGCAATCCGGGACTTAGCTGACTGTCCTCCCGCTGTTCTCCAAATCCACTTTGAGTGGGGAGCAAAAATCGTGGAGATCAATAGTGCCCAGAAGCAGCGCTTCTTCCACGTTGTATCTATCTATCGACAAGGGCGGCGACGAATCTCGTGGCAAGATCAAAGGGAAAATACCACGCAAGGGAGGCCACTCCCAGCAGGATTCCTAGGGGACGCTGCTCAAGGGTGAGTACTCTGCTTAGCTTAATTCCGAGCGCGCCAAGTAGCACGTGTCTGCAGGTAATCCTCAGGTATCAACCTGGGATCACTACCAGCGGTGACGGTGAAAGTAGCTTTTTTTCCAAATCATTTTATTTCCAATGTCAGGCTAGTGTCACCATGCTAAGCTTTGGAAATATTAATCATCATCTTGATACCCGTGGGAGACAGTTTCGACACACGTGCATGTCTTTCATTTCTACAAGACGGATTGATTGCTTAGTTGTAATGCAATTACTCAAAATAATGTAAAACTGCTTTTGGCGACTTTATTCATCAGAAAAATACATTCCAGTTCTCATTATGGCAGCACAAGAAGGACTTTAAACTTATATACGATAATTTCATCGTTAGCGAAGTCCGACGACGATTAAGTCAATAACACAATAATAGTTGTTCCTGATCACTGAAACCTTGCTCTGAACTCATATACTGCTTCAAAAAAAATGTCTCTTGAAAAGTCGATCGCAATAAGCACGCAGTCACAACATGTCACATTACGACAAAACATCGTAAGCTGCCTTACCAGGGCAAGGTTCACGTAGTCCATCTGCTTGGTGAGACTTTTCGTAAACAAGTTTGCAACTGCAATAGAGGGAAAATACATGAAGCGGTTGATGGAAGGCATATTCGCGGTCAATGTTTGAAACACGCGTGAATAGGTTGCAACATTAATAATCAAATTAATTCACACATACATTTCAAGTAGAGTATACTTCACTGTCAAACTTTCAATTTAAAATTGAATTACTCTGACATCGGTCTAAAAAAAATCCAGTCGCCTTCTTTCACTGGGAAACATCCTTATATAGACAAAACGGAACAAAATAAAATAAAACAAAATAAAATCCAGAAAGGGAAGAGAAAATTCAAACCAACAATGTCCAGAATTGAAGTTAGATTAAAATCAAAGTGCCTGAGGCAGAGAAAGCACTTATCGTGATAAATAACACATGTGGCAATGAAAAAATATTAAGACGAATAAGGTGAGACCGAAGAGATAAGTGGATGCAGGATTAAGTGATGGCGTAATTGTACGTTTCACTACATTAGCTTGACTGTATATCAAGAGTGTTTGCATCACAAGCTGTGAAATGTTAAAAAGTATTTTTTTAACGTTTGGAACAAGTGTTTAGCAATTAACTGTCTTTTTAGTTCCAAAAGTTATCGAAAGTCTGATTTGACACTGTAAAACATTTTCACATTCATCTTTCCACTTAAACAAAGCAATTTAACCTTTCTCTTACACTTGTTTTAAGCACAGGGCTTTTTCCAAATGCACAAACCCCTATTTTCCAACTATGCAACTATCGCTCTGTTGTAGGAAAAGGAACATGTTCGATAAATGAGATGGGAATGGGCTTTTTTAAACTGGAGGGGGCGGGGCAAGAGAGAAAAGGGTGAGAAGAAAGGAGTCGGGTTATCATGAGGTGTTTTTATGAAAAGATGGCAAGCAGCAGTGAAGGAAGAGAAGGGACGAATGTCGAAGAGAGGTAGTGGAAGGAGAAATGGGATGGGACGACAATGGAGAGAGAAGGAAAGGGAGAGAAAGGACGAATGTCGAAGAGAGGTAGTGGAAGGAGAAATGGGATGGGACGACTATGGAGAGATAGGGAAAGGGAGAGAAAAGACGAATGTCGAAGAGAAGTAGTGGAAGGAGAAATGGGATGGGACGACATTGGAGAGATAAGGAAAGGGAGAGAAGGGATGAATGTCGAAGAGAGGTAGTGGAAGGAGAAATGGGATGGGACGACTATGGAGAGATAGGGAAAGGGAGAGAAAGGATGAATGTCGAAGAGAAGTAGTGGAAGGAGGAATGGGATGGGACGACTATGGAGGGAAAGGGAGAGAAAGGACGAATGTCGAAGAGAAGTAGTGGAAGGAGGAACGGGATGGGACGACTATGGAGGGAAAGGGAGAGAAAGGATGAATGTCGAAGAGAAGTAGTGGAAGGAGGAATGGGATGGGACGGCTATGGAGGGAAAGGGAAAGAAAGGACGAATGTCGAAGAGAAGTAGTGGAAGGAGGAATGGAATGGGACGACTATGGAGAGATAAGGAAAGGGAGAGAAAGGATGAATGTCGAAGAGAAGTAGTGGAAGGAGGAATGGGATGGGAAGACTATGGAGGGAAAGGGAGAGAAAGGACGAATGTCGAAGAGAAGTAGTGGAAGGAGGAATGGGATGGGACGACTATGGAGAGATAGGGAAAGGGAGAGAAAGGATGAATGTCGAAGAGAAGTAGTGGAAGGAGGAATGGGATGGGAAGACTATGGAGAGATAGGGAAAGGGAGAGAAAGGACGAATGTCGAAGAGAAGTAGTGAAGGGGAAATGGACTGGGACGCCAAAGGCGAGACAGGGAAAGGGAGAGAAGGGCAGGAGGTAGAGGTGGATCGTGGAGCTTCCTGCCGACTGTGGAATGGGGGTCGGGCTGCAGGCTGGGGGGGTCGGGGAGACAACTAGGTGACCAAGCAGGTTGCGAGAATGTGGCAGCCCCGGGTTTAACCTCTGACACCCGGGCTGCCCTGGCGCCCCCTGGCGAGGACAGACTTGCCCGGGTCTGGGAGAGGGCTGCGACTGGCTTGAGTGTGGCAGGAGATCTAGACTTCAGGCTGCATGCTTGACTGACGGGATCTCTCTCACTGAACCATTAACTTCCCTTACAGCGCAACGCCTAGCCAGAATGGATCTTTTAACGCAAGCCCCGCCTTCAGAACTGCATGAAGAGAATAAGATATGTGTATCTGGCTTAGCGTAGAAACTTCTATGAATACTGTTCTTACTGTCAAAACGATGGATTGGCAAGGACTCGTGAAGCGCCGCGTTCAGTTTGTGCAGGAAACTTCGTTTCAGCAATACGTTTTCCCTCTACACTTCTTCACTGCTTTCAACGTTTTGTTTTGTGAGATCCCACGCAGAACCACGCGCGCACACCCACACACACACAGACACGCACGCACGCACGCACGCACACACACACACACACACACACACACACACACACACTGTATGTGTGTATATCGTACAGCATGGGATAAATTTGCTTGTACAAAGTTCGGATCTGTCGCACATGAGACATGTTCAACAGGTGCGATTAGGGAAGATTTACGGCACCGCTCCGGGCAAGCTTTCTGGCCCAGCATGATACATAAGAAAAGTCACTGGCCCAGTTTTCTCAGCATGTGATCCTTCATCACGAAATGAGTATTGTATGACACTTACAGATTCTAAGATACAAAGCAGAAACGATGTGGGAATCGAATTTGGCCATTGATATATCAGGGTTCTACTTAAGAGCTTCATCATTAATCTATGTGCCTTTGCTTTTTTCCCGTCTGAATTCGGATACAAAGTGGACTGTTGTCCAAAATTGTGTCAATGCTTAATTCATGATGGTGGGTCACATAGAATTACGATAACCTCCAACATTTTATGGATTGTTCTTTGGGTAAAACCCTGGCATTGCACAACTTTCATCAGAGCCCGTTTGGAACTGTTTGAGTTACTTTGCCCAATAACTAACGGTCTAATTAACCGAACGAAAAAATAACCTCCTAGGCGGAGGTAACAACAACATGAAGGGAAGGTATGCACAAGCAATGAGATCCCAGTGTGCCACACTGTCGAAGCATTAAACCTGAAACACCGCGACTGGGACTGCTCTAGAGATCGCGTTGAGGAGAGCGGTAGGCGTAAATTGACAAATAAAAGGAAAAGAAAAAGAATATCCACACTGCGAATACTTAAATGTCTCAAAAAGTGATAAGAAGATGGGAATAAACAAGCAAATGGAAGAGAAGAAGGAAGTGACCTGGCTACCTTCCATCTTGCGAGTCTTGAGAGCCTCTGGCACGTCTGCGTCTGCGAGGGCTCGCTCCAGCTCCGCAGGCAGATTCCTGGCAAACCTGCGGATGTCCTCGCCGAGGCTGCAGCAAAGGCAGGACACAGACACTCAAGTCAATGGTCCATCTGGCGCCCAGATAGAAACGGGTAATACTGGATCCAACATGCCCAGAGATAATTTGGTGGAGCAAGGGGCATACAATTCGGCTGAATTTATCAGCTAAGGCGATGTTACAGTCTCAGAAATTCTTATGACTGGTGAAATCGCTCTGTCTGAAGCGCCAATGAGCAGTCTGGTTGGGTGTGTCTTGCTCACACGTATCAGATGTGTCAGATGGCAGAAGGGACACCATCAAACATCGTCTCCAAACTGTCGGTTTTCTCTATTATTTACATAACATATTAATGAATTGTCTCGGTGGTAACACTTTTCCCACCAAAGAGCACGACTTGATCAACAGAAATTACTCCGACAAAAAAGTACTCCGATACTGTGTCATTAAAATGAAGTTACAAAGAGAAAATGATTATAAAACAAATCCGGCTCCTTCAACAAGTTTTTTTTAAAGGATCATGTTTAAAACGTCACGAAACATTTTTGCACTTCAGCTTTGTTTTCTTATGAAGCATCACATTTTCACTAGTAGTTCTCAAATTTGTCAAACTCTGGTGCACGTTAATTTACGCTCGTGGATTGTTTCTAAACATCGTGCGTCAAACAATCAATTGAAACGGAATGCGTTTTTTCAATGCAGTCTAACTGTTGGAGAATGAAACGACGTAAACTGAGAAACTGAAACAGCATGTTATTAAATTAGAATTACGCAAACCAATCGGAAATTTCTTGGTAAACGTTTCATTTGTATGTTTCGCCGAATAATGATAATTCTTTGCATTAATATTGGTACGGCAAAATTATTTGTCCTGCAGTATTGCCGCCTACGTTTTTTTTATAAAATAATAATTTTTATTCCGCGTATCCATTTCTGCAACTGCAACTCGCATGGGAGTGATACACACCCTGACAGCTAAGTCATTCCCTG
>JAWQFJ010012277.1:42500-46168 GCA_034096865.1 Theodoxus fluviatilis
AGACAGTACAGCCATAAAATAACAGAGCCATCGAGTGGAAGACAGTACAGCCATAAATAACAGAACCATCGAGTGGAAGACAGAGCAGCCATAAATAACAGAACCATCGAGTGGAAGACAGAACAGCCATAAATAACAGAACCATCGAGTGGAAGACAGAACAGCCATAAAATAATAGAACCATCGAGTGGAAGACAGTACAGCCATAAAATAACAGAACCATCGAGTGGAAGACAGTACAGCCATAAAATAGCAGAACCATCGAGTGGAAGACAGAACAGCCATAAATAACAGAACCATCGAGTGGAAGACAGTACAGCCATAAAATAATAGAACCATCGAGTGGAAGACAGTACAGCCATAAAATAATAGAACCATCGAGTGGAAGACAGTACAGCCATAAAATAACAGAACCATCGAGTGGAAGACAGTACAGCCATAAAATAATAGAACCATCGAGTGGAAGACAGTACAGCCATAAAATAACAGAACCATCGAGTGGAAGACAGTACAGCCATAAAATAATAGAACCATCGAGTGGAAGACAGTACAGCCATAAAATAATAGAACCATCGAGTGGAAGACAGTACAGCCATAAAATAATAGAACCATCGAGTGGAAGACAGTACAGCGATAAAATAACAGAACCATCGAGTGGAAGACAGTACAGCCATAAAATAACAGAACCATCTAGAAACGGTTACATGGCCACAAAACTTTCCTCATAGCTTAAACAGAATTGATCTGGCCGATGACTCACGCAACAGTAGTTTTTAAAGAATGCTCCAGATTGGTGTTCTATTTGAAAAGGAGGTGAAATAGAAATTGACAGTTCCCTCGCGATTAAAATGCTTCATGGTATTCAACACTCTCGGTAGGTGTGGAAAATGTATGATAACTAGCAAGTGTTATTGTGTTATTGTGCACAATCTCTTCACATTTGGTGAGTATCATTGAACAACGAAAACATAAAACTGGTAAACAACTCTCTTCTCAAGTGATTCAAGGAGAAATATCAAACTGCTCTTTTCAGAGTGCTTTTTCTTTAAGATCATTTTATTCCCCTCTGACAATTAAAGCTAAAAAATTAATGTCAAAATGTCACTGTCTGCATTTAAAAAAGAGCTGTTATATTTGATAGAATGCACAGCGTTGAAAAACCTCGATGCAAACAGTTTTCTTCACAAATGAGTTGCAAGAAAGCTTTGATAAACAACTCTTTGGCGGCAGAACTTAAAATTCGGAACACAAGGACATTTCTTCCTAGAAGATTGGATTGTTCGACGGTAACAAGAAATCTTCCTCAAGTGAACTAAACTTAAATCGGTAAACAACATTCTTTGCAAAGGAATGCAAGAAACAACCGGACACGTGTAGCCGTCTTCAAAGCAGACTCGAAAATTCCGACAGAGCCTCTTGAGCGTCGTCATGGCAACACAAACCGGCCGAAACTCTTAAGAGGGTATCGCATTCTTCAAGCCGCTCTCGAGCCGGTGAAGACACAGATAGTACGGCCAGGGAGGTGAGAAGGAACTGTCAACCGTGTCAAGATCCCGGCGAGAATGGCCAGAAATAAATAAATCCATTTGCATTTTACCAAAAATTGGGAAGAAGATAACTCAGCGAATGAAGCAATCGAAAGAGTGTGCATGCTGACTTGATTCATCACTGAATATTGAATAAAATAAAGACTATCGAGTAATGAATTTGACATCTTTTGTAGAATCTTTTTTCCACCTTCAGCAACATCAGCGTATTGATTTGTAGGCCCGCTGTCGGCAGGGAAGAGTTGAATAAATTACGAAACTTCTTGTGCCGATTTAATTTTGCTTTCGTTTCTTGAACGACAGGCCGTATTTGATGAGCCGAAACAATACAAGAACACTTAACTCGGTCTCGAAGACCACTTTTATTTTCACGTTAACCCACTGGAATGTATTGAACGTTTAGTAATTGATATGTGAGCGAGATACTTCGCGTGAAGGAAAAAAAAAGACGTATTAGAAATACCCTTCATTGTTGTAGAAAATAGTGTCAAATTGGATGGACCACACTGGTCATGGACATAAAATTAAACATCATACAAATGTCGGGATAATAACTGGAATAAATTTCTTCTTGAGGCATTCAGTGGACATCAATTTGATTTCTTTATCCCTCCAGGTTTACTGGAGGTCCTACAGACTTTATCTGTCTGTGTGTGTGTGTGTGTGTGTGTGTGTCTGTCTGTCTGTCCCGTCTCCACGGCTTATATCTCAAAAACTACTGGACGGATTTCCTTGAGATTTTGCACACTGACTGGAAGTTAGGTCCGATTCAATATTATCAAATTTTCAGAATCGAGGTTTGAAAAGAAAGTGACTTTTTTACATTTTGGTGTTTCAATGAAAACAATTCAACAGACTCCATTTTGCAAAATCTGTGAGGTCATCATTTGACGTCGAATAAACGTGACGTCATTTGCGAGGAGATTTTTGAAGCAGGGTGAATAGAATAGAATAGAATAGAATTCGTGACGTCATTTGCGAGGACAGAGAATGATTTAGATAGATATGTCCTCAGATGTCTTAGGCCGCAAGGCCTTTATCTGATCTTTTGATCAGTACTTATGGCTACTCTCACTCTCTCTCTGTCTCTCTCTCTGTCTCTCTCTGTCTCTCTCTCTCTCTCTCTCTCTCTCTCTCTCTCTCTCTCTCTCTCTCTCTCCCCACCCTCTTACTCTCATTCTCTCTTCCCTTCCTCCCCTTTTCCCAGCTCCCCTCCCCCCCCCTCTCTCTCACTCTCTCTGTCTCTCTCTCTGTCTCTCTCTCTGTCTCTCTCTCTGTCTCTCTCTGTCTCTCTCTGTCTCTCTCTCTCTGTCTCTCTCTCTCTGTCTCTCTCTCTGTCTCTGTCTCTCTCTCTCTGTCTCTCTCTCTCTGTCTCTGTCTCTCTCTCTCTGTCTCTCTCTCTCTGTCTCTGTCTCTCTCTCTCTGTCTCTCTCTCTCTCTCTCTCTCTCTCTCTCTCTTACCACATTTGAATATTTTGCCTCAAGGGCTGAATGTAAGTAAGAAAGGCAATACAGTAGTCGCCGCTTATAAAACACGCGGTTAATAAAAACAGCCGCTTTTTAAATACAGTTGGTAAGGTCCGGATTTACTTCGTTACTGATGGACATGTTCAACAAGCAAACGGTTAATAAAAACGCCGCTTATTAAAAACACTTTTGTTCGGTCCCAATGTGTTTTTAATAAGCGGCGACTACTGTACTGCCTAATTCACTACCCTTGTCTCTAAACTCAGACGATTCCAACTGCCTGTTCCGCTTTGACGTAATCTCATGACGTCATCTACGATCTAAGAGAATCGAAGAGACGACAAAGAAAGCAGTATATATAGCAAAGCGCAACCTAGGTCCTCTGACGAGCGTACCTTATCTAACCGATCAAGATAACGCGGGGATAGGGGATAAATCGAGTGTTAAAAAGATAAATCGCCGTTGTGAATACGGGCCCAGCGAACTAACTGAATGTCGACACAATCACGCGGCACTGTTGTACATTTGCAGTCAACGTAAGATCTCGTACGACGATTTGATTCAAGGCCTAGTGCTAATTGTTTTGATGGTCTGGTCTCAGTGTCACAAAAATATGATGATTTAATCAATCCCTGACCCGGAAATGTTGGGGAC
>JAWQFJ010012278.1:0-7500 GCA_034096865.1 Theodoxus fluviatilis
ATTATTTTAGCCAGCCAGCCTATGATAAAAACATTTAACTTATCTTTCTTTGATATGGGAGAGTTCGTGATTTCTGAAGGAGTCCGGACCGTTGACGTTGGTGTCTGTTGTTCAACGGCAGACTTGACGATGGTACCAGGAGTGGTCCTTGTTGCCACTAGGATCTCGAGCGTGGAGGGTGATGGTTGTGGCTCAGCAGGTCAAGCTTCCCCCACATAGACGTGAGGAATGCATCAGGGTCCAAAAGTTCAAAGACACAGGGCACATGGATTTTAGTTCACCAAACAGTTTTCAGTGGAGGAAACATACTTCAAACACATGGATTGCCATGACTTTGCAATCCAGCCGGACGGCAGCTCATCCGTTAGACAGGAGACGAGGCTATCAGCAGGCGAGCGGATCGTCCGCTCCCTCGAGGACCCAGAGTCCATCCTCTCTCTTTCCTTATCTCTCCCTCTCCATCTCTCACTCAAATTTCTCCAGCGAGAGAAAACCCGTCCTTCTTCTCTCAAGATCAAAATCACGTCTCTCGTCTCCCTCCTGATGACGTTGCACTCCCTCTTAAAATGACGCCGTCAAGCCATATGACGTAGTCCGTCCACAGCGACAATATTGCGAGAGAAATATTCTCTCTCTCTCTCTCTCTCTCTCTCTCTCTCTCTCTCTCTCTCTCTCTCTCTCTCTCTCTCTCTCTCTCTCTCTCTCTGCACCAGGCATGGCTGATTTTATCATGGCTACGGTTATTTGAGGCTGGCTGGTTCTTATACATTTTCCTATGAGTTATCTTAATTAAAATAACAATATCTCCACAACACCCATAGTGAAATGACATCCTCGTCACACTCACACTACACCATGCTTGACTGTCGCCAGGTAATCTCACACTACACCATGCTTGATTGTCTCCAGGTAACCTCACACTACACCATGCTTGACTGTCTCCAGGTAACCTCACACTAGATCTTTCGATATGTGACACATTGATACACTGTCACTGTTGCTCATTTGTCAAATGGTGATGTACCAAATTTGAAGTACCATGAGCTTTTCAATTGCAATGTTAAGTAGGACAACCTTTCAGAGATCATGAGTTAATGCATTGTCCGAAGAAATCCTTCGTCAGGTGCAGTTGATCGAAGTTTTGAGTGGTAGAACGTTTTCCGTTTTCGATGTTAATCAAAATGGCTATTTGAAGTTTGCTAAATCCATACTTGCTCACACTGCCTTCTGTTTGGTATGGAGCTGGGTCCAGTCTGGACTGCTGTGCTTGTCATTGTTACATGAGCCAGCCCGTCCTTCTGAGGTGCAGTGACTCAGTACCTGGTCACCGCGCCATCTCACTAGATGTGCAGTGCCCTCTTTGGAAATGACAAGAGGATTTTCAACTGAAGGTAGGACACATAGACCACAGACATTGCGGCCTCGGACATCGTTGCCACGGATACGACGGCCACGGACATGACGGCCACGGAAATTACGGCCACGGACATTACAGCCATGGACATTACGGCCACGGACATTACGGCCACGGACATTACGGCCACGGACATTTCAGCCACGGACATTACAGCCACGGACATTTTAGCCACGGACATTACGGCCACGGACATTACGGCCACGGACATTACAGCCACGGACATTACGGCCACGGACATTACAGCCACGGACATTACGGCCACGGACATTACGGCCACGGACATTACAGCCACGGACATTACGGCCACGGACATTACGGACACGGACATTACGGCAACGGACATTACGGACACGGACATTACGGCAACGGACATTACGGACACGGACATTACGGCCATGGACATTACGGACACGGACATTACGGCCACGGACATTACAGCCACGGACATTATGGCCACGGACATTACAGCCACGGACATTCCAGCCACGGACATTACAGCCACGGACATTACGGCCACGGACATTACGGACACGGACATTACGGCCACGGACATTGTCAGGAGCTGCTAGGTGGTGGTGACGCTCCTGCCTCTGTATAAAGGGAAGCACTTCCTACCCCTGTGCTACTAGGGATGAGACGAACACGAGATAGAACACGAAAGCATAGGTAAACGAATAACAAAAGGGTTTAATACACATAGGAACACAAGAACCAATTACACATTCTGACTTCCCATCCACAATACAACTCGCAACCCTACATCTCCACTGCAAACATCCCAAAACCCTTCACTTCCGCCGCACAAATCCCAACACCCTTCACTCCACAGTTTAACTCCCACAGCACTTCACTTCCACAGTCCAAATCCCAAACTCCACCGCCACAGTCCAAATCACCCAGCACTTTCCCCTTCAGTCCCTCCACAGCAAAATTTCCACAAAACGTCACTCCAGAACCAACCGACACCCCCACAAGTCCATCCAGATACCCCAGGCCAGGAAATCCCAAACTCGGGCCAGGACACGCCAACCCTGGCCAGAACACAACTTTCGGCCAAACAACTTCGGCCAGAACACAATCTTCAGCACAGATAAATTCAGGCCAGAACACAACTTTCTGCCAAATAACTTCGGCCAGGACACAATCTTCAGCACAGATAAATCCAGGCCAGAACACAACTTTCTGCCAAATAACTTCGGCCAGGACACAATCTTCCCGCCAGGGCCTGCAACAAACAAAACGACCAGAAACAGTAAACTCTCCCTAACACAATGCAATAACGCAACGTATGGAAAATACCCGACTTGGACGAATCACAAAACAACATCCACTCACCCTGCGACCCGGAGTAACAACTGGCCGGCCACCACACTGACCGGCCACTCCGCAAACTCTACTAAATAGGTTGACGACCAGACAAGCACGAGAAACATGAACATCCTCACTAGGAACAAGCCACACCTGAACCCATAATCGGCGAAATCGAAATCCGCATCAAAGAGCATGATAACAACCAGCAAACCCGTGCAGCCCGTGCCCACGCAACAAATCTCATCAACTCACCCCAGCAAAACCCGTGCCAAACACTGAACAGCCTAACCCCAAACTAAAAAGCGGACAACCCGTTTAAAGGCCCCAAAGCCCCACCCTATAAACTTATTTACAAAACACCTTTTAACTCCGAGTCGTGACAGAACCCCCCCCTAGGCTTAGACTCTCCCGTCTAAGTCGATCACCCAGAACGACTCGAGAAAATGTGTTCCAACATTTCCCTGGGACGCGCCGATAGACCATAGTGGAACCGTCTGTCCTTCCCTGCGACGACGTCTCCGTGGAGTCCCATCTTCCTCCTCCAAGTCCATCGCGTCCAGCCCTGTCCCTTCACCTAGTGGACCAAACTTCTGCTTCCTCTTCTTCCTCCTCCTACTCCACCTCCGGCCTGGACCCCTCCGAGTCCCGACCGAGCCGCGACCTCCACCTCCACACCTGGTCTCCACCACCCTCAAGGTAACCGGCCGTTGGGTGTCCCTAGCCCGAACCCGTGGTGCTTGCCGAAGCTGGCGCCGGCCGTGTGCCTCCTCCATCTCATTGCGCGGTGTCGGCAGCTCCTCGTTGTGCCTGGCAGCGACCATCTCCAGCTCCTTCTGCGCCTGCAGAGTCTGCACTGCCCGCTGCACCCGCTCCTCCACCTCTTCTTGCAGCTGCCGCCTCTCCTCCTTCAGCCGCCGAATGACCTCCCAAGACTTCTTGAACCACTCCTCACCCGACTTCTCCAGCTTCTCTGACTTGTCTTGGAGTTCCTGCCGCTGCTGACTGGTGGTCTGGAGCTGTTCCCGAATGTGACGGAGTTCTTCATCCTTGGCTTCCACCACCTCAACCATGGTCTTCTTGACCTCAGCAATGGCCCCCTCGTGGTCAGACTTCAGCTGCTCGACGACGCGCCTGGCCTCACGGATCTGGTTCTGCAGTTTGCCAACTTCTGGAGATGCAGAGCCACCATCACCTTCCCGAAGCTTGTCCACCTCACGACTCGTGTCCTCCAGCCTCTGACCCAAAGCCTCTTTCTCCGACCTGGCCAGCAGCGTTCTCCCCTCGCCAGCACGTAGCGTCTCCCTACACTTGCGCAGAAGCACTTCCTGCCGCTTCACCTCTTCCCGTTCGCGCCGATCCCGCTCTCTCTGCCTCACGGCCAATTCCCGCAGTCGCCCCGCCTTCTCCTCCTGGTACCTTAGCCACTCCAACTTCCGCTCCATCCCGAAGCGTTGGGCACCAAACACTGCAGCAACACGACACAAAATCACAAGAGACAACACAGTAGCCAGGGGTATGCAAACAGAAGTGCTCCCGGACGAGCCCCCACTGTCAGGAGCTGCTAGGTGGTGGTGACGCTCCTGCCTCTGTATAAAGGGAAGCACTTCCTACCCCTGTGCTACTAGGGATGAGACGAACACGAGATAGAACACGAAAGCATAGGTAAACGAATAACAAAAGGGTTTAATACACATAGGAACACAAGAACCAATTACACATTCTGACTTCCCATCCACAATACAACTCGCAACCCTACATCTCCACTGCAAACATCCCAAAACCCTTCACTTCCGCCGCACAAATCCCAACACCCTTCACTCCACAGTTTAACTCCCACAGCACTTCACTTCCACAGTCCAAATCCCAAACTCCACCGCCACAGTCCCAATCACCCAGCACTTTCCCCTTCAGTCCCTCCACAGCAAAATTTCCACAAAACGTCACTCCAGAACCAACCGACACCCCCACAAGTCCATCCAGATACCCCAGGCCAGGAAATCCCAAACTCGGGCCAGGACACGCCAACCCTGGCCAGAACACAACTTTCGGCCAAACAACTTCGGCCAGAACACAATCTTCAGCACAGATAAATTCAGGCCAGAACACAACTTTCTGCCAAATAACTTCGGCCAGGACACAATCTTCAGCACAGATAAATCCAGGCCAGAACACAACTTTCTGCCAAATAACTTCGGCCAGGACACAATCTTCCCGCCAGGGCCTGCAACAAACAAAACGACCAGAAACAGTAAACTCTCCCTAACACAATGCAATAACGCAACGTATGGAAAATACCCGACTTGGACGAATCACAAAACAACATCCACTCACCCTGCGACCCGGAGTAACAACTGGCCGGCCACCACACTGACCGGCCACTCCGCAAACTCTACTAAATAGGTTGACGACCAGACAAGCACGAGAAACATGAACATCCTCACTAGGAACAAGCCACACCTGAACCCATAATCGGCGAAATCGAAATCCGCATCAAAGAGCATGATAACAACCAGCAAACCCGTGCAGCCCGTGCCCACGCAACAAATCTCATCAACTCACCCCAGCAAAACCCGTGCCAAACCTGAACAGCCTAACCCCAAACTAAAAAGCGGACAACCCGTTTAAAGGCCCCAAAGCCCCACCCTATAAACTTATTTACAAAACACCTTTTAACTCCGAGTCGTGACAGACATTACAACCACGGACATTACGGCCACGGACATTACGGCTACGGACATTACGGCTACGGACATTACAGCCACAGACATTACGGTCATGGACATTACAGCCACGGACATAATGGACACGGACATTACGGCCACGGACATTACGGCCACGGACATTATGGCCACGGACATTACAGCCACGAACATTACGACCACGGACATTACGGCCACGGACATTACGGCCACGAACATTACGACCACGGACATTACGGCCACGGACATTACGGCCACATACATTACATCCACGAACATTACAACCACGGACATTACGGCCACGGACTTTACGGCCACGGACATTACGGCCACGGACATTACGGCCACGAACATTACGGCCACGGACATTACTGCCACATACATTACGGCCACGGACATTACAGCCACGTACATTACGGCCACGAACATTACGGACATGGACATTACGGCCACGGACATCAATGCCACGGACATTACGGCAACGAACATCGTTGCCATGAACATTACGGCCACGGACCTTTCGGCCACGGACATTACGGCCACGAACATTACGGACATGAACATTACGGCCACGGACATCAATGCCACGGACATTACGGCAACGACAATCGTTGCCATGAACATTACTGCCACGAACATCGTTGCCACGGACATTACGGCCACGGACATTACAGCCACTAATAATACAGCCATGGACATTACGGACACAGACATTACGGCCACGGACATTACAACCACTGACATTACGGCCACGGACATTACGGACACGGACATTACGGACACAGACATTACGGACACAGACATTACGGACACAGACATTATGGACACGAAGATTATGGCTACGGACATTACGGCCACGGACATTACAACCATGGACATTACAGCCACGGACATTACGGCCACGGACATTACAGCCACGGACATTTTAGCCACGGACATTATGGCCACGGACATTACGGCCACGGACATTACGGCCACGGACATTACGGCCACAAACATTACGGCCACGGACATTACAACCACGGACATTACGGCCACGAACATTACAACCACGGACATTACGACCACGGACATTACGGCCACGGACATTACAGCCACGGACATTGGAACCACTGACATTACGGCCACGGACATTACGGCCACGGACATTACGGCCACGGACATTACAACCACTGACATTATGGCCACGGACATTACGGACACAGACATTACGGCCACGGACATAATGGACACAGAGATTACGGCCACGGACATTATGGCCACGGACATTACAACCACGGACATTACAGCCACGGACATTACGGCCACGGACATTACGGACACGGACATTACAACCACGGACACTACAGCCACGGACATTACGGCCACGGACATTACGGCCACGGACATTATGGACGCGTACATTACAGCCACGGACATTACAGCCACGGACATTACGGCCACGGACATTATCGACACGATCATTACGGCAACGGACATTACGGCCACGGACATTACGGCCACGGACATTACAGACACGGACATTACGGCCACGGACATTACGGCCACGAACATTACGGCCACGGACATTACGGCCACGGACATTACGGCCACATACATTACGACCACGGACATCGTTGCCATGGACATTACGGCCATGGACATTACGGCCACGAACATTACGGACACGGACATTACGGCCACGGACATTACGGCCACGGACCTTTCGGCCACGGACAGTACGGCCACGGACCTTTCGAACACGGAAATCGTTGCCACGGACATTAAGGCCACGAACATCACGGCCAAGAACATTTCGGCCACGGACCTTACGGACACGGAAATCGTTGTCACGGACATTAAGGCCAAGAACATCACGGCCAAGAATATTACGGCCACGAACATTACAGACACGGACATTACGGCCACGGACATTACGGCCACGGACATTGCGGCCACGGACATTACAGCCTCAGACATCACGGCCACGAACATTACAGCCACAGACATTACGGACACAGACATTACGGCCACGGACATTACAACCACTGACATTACGGCCACGGACATTACGGCCACGGACATCACGGACAC
>JAWQFJ010012278.1:12500-16522 GCA_034096865.1 Theodoxus fluviatilis
CTGGAGAAACTTTCCACCCTCCGTAGTTACAGGATGAGTTCATTTCCACGTTTTCGTTCCAAGTTCCACACCTGGAAATCTTTGCCAAATGGTTTCCATTTACAACACTCCATATGAAGCTCTAAAAGCAATAACAATGTTAAGTAGACAATATCCAATGCACGCAAACCAATACAAAAGGTGACTTGTACATCGCCACAACACAAACAGTAACTCCTTTGCCACGCTAAACAGAAATGCGTTTTTTCTGCATACAAAATGGCTGCAGGAAAAGTATTGACGAGACTGCTTTACTGCTGTAAACGAAGTCAGCGAGTGTATTCCTGACCAGATCAGGGAAGAAAATAACAAATCTGTGGAGTGTGTGGTCGCAGAATAAATTTCAACAGTCCTCCAAGCTTCCTTTAATTTGCAAAGATGTGCAAAACACCAGAAACTCAAACGCACTTCATTTCTACAACGACACGACCAAGGCTGTAGAGAGCCGATGCTTCACACCACTTGGCCATCAGTTGCAGTCTTGACAAGGTGCACCATAACTACGCTGTCTCCGTCACGGCGGACATCCCTCTCCCAGTACCTACAGTGGCAAACTCCTCGTCAAAAGTCCTCTGGATGAAACCCGCTTCAAAAGTCGAGGTGGCCGCTGACATTGGAAGCGCTGTGTTCACAGAGAAACTGCACACCAGTGCCTGGAAGACTGAGGGGAAACATATGGAAATGCAAAGGCCAGGAGATGCCCCAGTCACAATGTACATGGCGGGTCAGGATTCACAGATGCATGGGTGGTGCTAAGGCAAGGATCTTCAAAACACACACGAGGTCTTCTGTGTGTCAACTAAAGGAACTTCTCCCTTGGAACTCATTTGGAAATGTAAGCCCCAACACATGCAGTGTGCAGCGTTCGTCTCTTCACACCCGGCGCAACCAGAGTCTGAACTCCTGGTAGAGCTAGAATGCCTAAAAATATTTTTCCATGCATTTGTCATCTTCTCTAAGCGCTTCGGTCACCGACAAAACTTACTCACAGATGCGATACCTCTCAGACAGACACAGCCCGGCTGACGAACTACACTTGATTTTGCAGGTATGCACCAATACATCTTTTCAGTCATAAAGAGTTACCTCTCTTGTACTTTGTTTTTAAGCTGACTCGGGTCATTCCACTAACAAGCTTGAGGAAGAAGAAGAAAGGAGAAGAAAAAAGACGAAGAAAAAAGAAGAAGAAAAAAAAGAGAAGAAGAAAAAGATGAGAAAAGAAGAGTGAAGAAGAAAAAGAAATAAGAAGAGAGAGAGAGAGAGAGAGAGAGAGAGAGAGAGAGAGAGAGAAAGACAGAGACAGAGACAGAGAGAGAGAGAGACAGAGAGAGAGAGAGACAGAGAGAGAGAGACAGAGAGAGAGAGAGACAGAGAGAGAGAGAGACAGAGAGAGAGAGACAGAGAGAGAGAGAGAGAGAGAGAGAGAGACCGCTTGGCGTGTCTTCGGATAACAACTCCTTCCACAGGTCTGCTCAGCCAAAATATGGACGATGTTCCCATATTATATTATGATAGTACATGGTATTGGGGATTGAAAACAACAAAGTTCCCGCTTCGATCGAATCTCTAAACAGTGAAAAATAACTTTTAAAAGTGCGGATTCGTATGGCAAGGACTGCCTCCCTTTCGATTCAAAATAAATGATGATGATGATGATGATGTTTGTCCATTGGAATCGATGAGGACCATAGATGTCATCATTTCATCTGGTTGTGGGTCCTCAGATGGCTGGTGAGACCAATCCGGGCCCGAAAGAGTCTGTTGCAGTGTGGACAGGGAAGTGCAGGTGGCTGACCAGGGGAAGACGAACTGCTGGCTCTGGACTTCCTGGTGGCTCGCTTCACAGCAGCATAACTCGATCTTCTCTGTTCAAAATTTGTTACACCAGCATGGACTCGACTGCGCGGGACCTACGCCCTGTATGAAAGTGTGCTTTTTCAGTGTTGGAAGGGGCCTACACCCTGTATGAAAGTTTTTTTTCATAGTTGGAAGGGACCTAATGATGATGTTCGTCCATCGGGATCGATGAGGACCATAGATGTCATCATTTCATCTGGTTGTGGGTCCTCAGATGGCTGGTGAGACCAATCCGGGCCCGAAAGAGTCTGTTGCAGTGTGGACAGGGAAGTGCAGGTGGCTGACCAGGGGAAAACTATACTGTGAGGCATTCTCAAAGGAACTATGATCGGTAAACCAGGAATAGGTTTATGGTGTTACGGAACACTCCTTTAACTGTGGTTTTCACATAACTTTGTCAGTGCATTGTACATGCATGCAATTTGCTGAGTGTGTTAGTAGGCATGTGTGCACCTGTGTGTGGGACATGGGGGTTGGAGTGGTGGTGGATGTGTGTGTCTATGTGTGTGCATGTGTACTTTCCAAGGCAAAAGTTTTTTAAACCACATTCTTTTTTATGTCAAAATGCATAGTTTGGGTATGCTGATGCTTTGATGTGATCTCAAAACATTATTATGGTGCATGGAATATCTTGAAGTATATAGTCAGCTCTTTTGTCATGATAATTGTTTCATTGTTGTGATCATTACTGTTGTAGTCCAGTTCATGTTGGTCAAGAATAAAAGGCCGAACAAGCTTTTCTCTTGTGGGAAATTTCATGCTGACAAGGCAAAAATAATATAAGAAAGGCATTGAAGGTGTAAAATTGTGATCAATTGCTTGAGGATATTTTATGGAATTTATTTAGAACAATGCTCCCTCCAAACAGGATCAAACATAATCAATGGGGCAGATTATTATTAATCTGAGAATATATTATTAAACTATTCTTAATATACATGAAATGATGAATGGTTACCTGTCATCTTGAAGATAGTTTCTTTGAGCATATCACTGTGGATCTGCTTTTTAATCTTGAGAAATTAATCCATTAAGTTGCTTGGGCTAAGGAAAGCTCTGAGCTTGAGAGCCAAGTCCTTATTTAAGTGTAACCATTCCTTAGCATTTGAAAAGTTTTTCTTGGTTGCATTTCATATTTGGGCTTCTTTCTTTATTCTGAATTGTTTCACCTGTTTAATTGAATTTTTAATGCAATGATCACATGTATATATATATATATATATATATATATATATATATACATGTATATATATGTCGGAGAAACAAGCAACTCACTCAAACAACGCTTCTACCAGCATCGCTCGAACATCAACAATAACAAGAACACCTGCACTCTCATTACTGAACACTTCTCCCTACCCAACCACACACTACAAGACCTCAGATGCATGCCGATAGAGAAATCCTACACAGACAGCACTGAAGGACGACGCAGGCGGGAACGTTTCTGGATGGGCAAACTCTCAACTTTGACACCGAATGGATTGAACACGTTGCCATAATGGTTCTTCCATTTTTGATCCGCCCCAGTGGATCTTTTGACTTTGTGTGTGACTCTGCAGGGCACTTGTGAATGGTGGTACTCCTGTGAGAAGTGAGACGGGTGAATGTGGGTCTCAGAGAGAGTGAGATCTGATATGCCAGTATGGATGTGTGAATGTGTATAGGTATGAGTGTATGCGAAGCTGACCACTTGTGGTGAGCAGACCTACTGGTATGACTCCCCCTCCACATGTTCCCGCTTCCCCCTCCTCCCCTCCCCCCTGGATTCGCCAATCGTGGTCGAACAGAGTGACAGGCCACGCCAATGTATGACGTCATGTATGACGTCATGTGTGACGTGGAAACCCGGAGTTATAATCATCAAACCCTTCAGTATACTCCTGAGGAAGGCTAATAAAGCCGAAAATTTGAAGCGGAGTAAGGCTTGTTTGTTTGCTTGTTCCTTTGTTACTACTATATATATATATATAGTATATATATATTTTGCCAACCAGTCCAATGTACTTGCTGATGAGCTCTTCCAAAGGGGCCATATTAGCGAGACGACACACCGCTGGGCCACTGTAGAACCCAAGAAAGCCAAGTGCCACCGATTCTACATGCTACCTAAAATCCACAAGTCG
>JAWQFJ010012279.1:0-32877 GCA_034096865.1 Theodoxus fluviatilis
CCATTATTTAGACTATTTGGTTTATGATTGTGATTTAGTAAAAATCCGTTGACTTGAGAAAACTTTTCCCCATTTGTCTCCATTGTGGTATTTCCTACTTTCTACCGTCATTGGAATTTAGTCACATGGTCTGACAGGTTATGATTTGATTGGGATTGGGGTTTAGAGTTGTCCTTTCATATGTTACATTCATAGATCTTTTTATTTGTAAAAAGAAATTAAACCGTTTTTGATTTCACATGATGGTCCCATTCTCTCATTACAGACTATAATATTCATGCCAGAATGAGTGAATGAAAGTGTGCGAGAACGTCTTTTTGGTATTCCCCTAGACAGATAATGAGCCAGAGAGAAATAAATTTTAAGGAAAAAGGCGTCATCGTCACAGTGAGGTTACCTGGAGACAGTCAAGCATGGTGCAGTGTAAGGTTACCTGGAGACAGTCAAGCATGGTGTAGTGTGAGGTTACCTGGAGACAGTCAAGCATGGTGTAGTGTGAGGTTACCTGGAGACAGTCAAGCATGGTGTAGTGTGAGGTTACCTGGAGACAGTCAAGCATGGTGTAGTGTGAGGTTACCTGGAGACAGTCAAGCATGGTGTAGTGTAAGGTTACCTGGAGACAGTCAAGCATGGATTAGTGTGCGGTTACCTGGAGACAGTCAAGCATGGTGTAGTGTGAGGTTACCTGGAGACAGTCAAACATGGTGTAGTGTGAGGTTACCTGGAGACAGTCAAGCATGGTGTAGTGTGAGGTTACCTGGAGACAGTCAAGCATGGTGTAGTGTGAGGTTACCTGGAGACAGTCAAACATGGTGTAGTGTGAGGTTACCTGGAGACAGTCAAGCAGGGTGTAGTGTGAGGTTACCTGGAGACAGTCAAACATGGTGTAGTGTGAGGTTACCTGGAGACAGTCAAGCATGGTGTAGTGTGAGGTTACCTGGAGACAGGCAGGCATGGTGTAGTGTGAGGTTACCTAGAGACAGTCAAGCATGGTGTAGTGTGAGGATACCTGGAGACAGTCAAGCATGGTGTAGTGTGAGGTTACCTGGAGACAGTCAAGCATGGTGTAGTGTGAGGTTACCTGGAGACAGTCAAGCATGGTGTAGTGTGAGGTTACGTGGAGACAGTCAAGGATGGTGTAGTGTGAGGTTACCTGGAGACAGTCAAGCATGGTGTAATGTAAGGTTACCTGGAGACAGTCAAGCATGGATTAGTGTGCGGTTACCTGGAGACAGTCAAGCATGGTGTAGTGTGAGGTTACCTGGAGACAGTCAAGCATGGTGTAGTGTAAGCTTACCTGGAGACAGTCAAGCATGGTGTAGTGTGAGGTTACCAGTCGAGCATGGTGTAGTGTGAGGTTACCTGGAGACAGTCAAACATGGTGTAGTGTGAGGTTACCTGGAGACAGTCAAGCATGGTGTAGTGTGAGGTTACCTGGTGACAGTCAAACATGGTGTAGTGTGAGGTTACCTGGAGACAGTCAAGCATGGTGTAGTGTGAGGTTACCTGGAGACAGTCAAGGATGGTGTAGTCTGAGGTTACCTGGAGACAGTCAAGGATGGTGTAGTGTGCGGTTACCTGGAGACAGTCAAGCATGGTGTAGTGTGAGGTTACCTGGAGACAGTCAAGCATGGTGTAGTGCGCGGTTACCTGGAGACATTCAAGCATGGTGTAGTGTGAGGTTACCTGGAGACAGTCAAGCATGGTGTAGTCTGAGGTTACCTGGAGACAGTCAAGGATGGTGTAGTCTGAGGTTACCTGGAGACAGTCAAGGATGGTGTAGTGTGACCTTACCTGGAGACAGTCAAGCATGGTGTAGTGCGCGGTTACCTGGAGACATTCAAGCATGGTGTAGTCTGAGGTTACCTGGAGACAGTCAAGGATGGTGTAGTCTGAGGTTACCTGGAGACAGTCAAGGATGGTGTAGTGTGCGGTTACCTGGAGACAGCCAAGCATGGTGTAGTGCGCGGTTACCTGGAGACATTCAAGCATGGTGTAATGTGAGGTTACCTGGAGACAGTCAAGCATGGTGTAGTCTGAGGTTACCTGGAGACAGTCAAGCATGGTGTAGTGTGAGGTTACCTGGAGACAGTCAAGCATGGTGTAGTCTGAGGTTACCTGGAGACAGTCAAGCATGGTGTAGTGTGAGGTTACCTGGAGACAGTCAAGCATGGTGTAGTGTGAGGTTACCTGGAGACAGTCAAGCATGGTGTAGTGTGAGGTTACCTGGAGACAGTCAAGCATGGTGTAGTGTGAGGTTACCTGGAGACAGTCAAGCATGGTGTAGTGTGAGGTTACCTGGAGACAGTCAAGCATGTTGTAGTGTGAGGTTACCTGGAGACAGTCAAGCATGGTGTAGTGTGAGGTTACCTGGAGACAGTCAATCATGGTGTAGTGTGAGGTTACCTTATGTACTCGTCTCAAGCGGTCGACAACATTCCTGCATGTCTTGTTCAAAGTTTTCAACAGTGGAGATTCGGTCACAATGTTTAGGGTTGGACACAAACACTGAGAAATTGCGATGCGTCATTGATTTTTTTTCACCTTCTTATACAAGACAACTGCCCATCCAGTGGTGTCGGGTCTGATGAGAACAGCCGGAAGCAATCGATTTCACCTACTGCAGGAGATGCGGCAAGCAAGCGCGTATTTCTTGGTGACTTTCGCGGTACTGACCATTCTGAGAGGGGGACTCCCGGCACTGCTGGAAGGCTGGATGAGGCGTGCACTCTGCTCTGGGCAAGATGAAGCTGACGCTCTGCTTGGACTTTTCTCTTCTCTACGGCGTCGTCTTGCTGCCGTGTTGCACCCAGGGCGTGAAAAACGAAGCTTTCTTCGTGAGAAACCGTCTGAGTGGCTCTACTAACACGGCTGTCCTGGAGAGATGGACGGCCCGCAGCAGGGCAGACTGTGGGAGAGGGTGTGCCAGTCTGTGGCAGTGCCAGTCCTTCTCTGTCGGGTCCAAGCACCAGGACTGCACCCTGTACGCCAGCAGGCTCACAGCTCGGGACATCAGTCCCGTCTCCAGGCCTGAGCAGGAGGAAAGCTTCTTTGCTCTTCGACCAGGTAAGTTTCTCTTCATCACCAGTACGCACGTGTCTTTCGTACCTGCATTGAAGACCGTGCAGAGTGATGTTTCGGGCGGGTAGGTGCTTAACCCTCATGACACCTGGCGGTTGTTGCTTTCATTGCAATACAGGAGTGAAAAACTCATCATCTTCGTGTTTTAGCAGGTCATTCAGCCAATGACGTCATGGGTTCTTTTGCGTTTGGAGGTATTCGCCCCGCTTGGCTTTATTCCAAGGGCGATGAACATTTCTGAGAGTTGTGCGTTTGACGAAAGCGTGTTCCTTTCCCATCATCGTGTGTTGTTACAGTCAAGGTAAAGATGCTTGTTTATATTGCGCCTTTTCCTCCCATTGATGGGTGCTCAAATCACACACATTTACCCCCTGGTCACCGGGCTGCCTCTTTGTATCACCCGAACATCATCTCAACTCCCTGGGGAGCATGCAACCAGGCTGCGGATGAACGCGCCAAAGTTAGCTTGCAAAATGTTCCAGCTCAGCCCTCACAGGTACCCGTTTTACTCCGGATTTAATTACAATTACAATTTTGATAAATGAGCATTCGAAACTGCAAATGCGACGAAGATGACTGGGAACATATCGAATAGAGTCACCGGTTCCCGGCTATGGACGGTGCAGCGCTGGCAGGCGGTGTTTTGGCAGCTGATGCACTGGTGTGTTCCAGGGTTCCCAGTGGTCTGGAGGACTCCAGTATGCACGGCACTGCACTGGTGTGTTCCAGGGTTTCCAGTGGTCTGGAGGACTCCAGTATGCACGGCACTGCACTGGTGTGTCCCAGGGTTCTCAGTGGTCTGGAGGACTCCAGTATGCACGGCACTGGTGTGTTCCAGGGTTTCCAGTGGTCTGGAGGACTCCAGTATGCACGGCACTGCACTGGTGTGTTCCAGGGTTCCCAGTGGTCTGGAGGGCTCCAGTATGCACGGCACTGCACTGGTGTGTTCCAGGGTTTCCAGTGGTCTGGAGGACTCCAGTATGCACGGCACTGGTGTGTTCCAGGGTTTCCAGTGGTCTGGAGGACTCCAGTATGCACGGCACTGCACTGGTGTGTTCCAGGGTTCTCAGTGGTCTGGAGGGCTCCAGTATGCACGGCACTGCACTGGTGTGTTCCAGGGTTCCCAGTGGTCTGCAGGACTCCAGTATGCACGGCACTGCACTGGTGTGTTCCAGGGTTCCCAGTGGTCTGGAGGGCTCCAGTATGCACGGCACTGCACTGGTGTGTTCCAGGGTTTCCAGTGGTCTGGAGGACTCCAGTATGCACGGCACTGCACTGGTGTGTTCCAGGGTTCCCAGTGGTCTGGAGGACTCCAGTATGCACGGCACTGCACTGGTGTGTTCCAGGGTTCCCAGTGGTCTGGAGGACTCCAGTATGCACGGCACTGCACTGGTGTGTTCCAGGGTTCTCAGTGGTCTGGAGGGCTCCAGTATGCACGGCACTGCACTGGTGTGTTCCAGGGTCCCCAGTGGTCTGGAGGACTCCAGTATGCACGGCACTGCACTGGTGTGTTCCAGGGTCCCCAGTGGTCTGGAGGACTCCAGTATGCACGGCACTGCACTGGTGTGTTCCAGGGTTTCCAGTGGTCTGGAGGACTCCAGTATGCACGGCACTGCACTGGTGTGTTCCAGGGTTTCCAGTGGTCTGGAGGACTCCAGTATGCACGGCACTGCACTGGTGTGTTCCAGGGTTTCCAGTGGTCTGGAGGACTCCAGTATGCACGGCACTGCACTGGTGTGTTCCAGGGTTCCCAGTGGTGTGGAGGACTCCAGTATGCACGGCACTGCACTGGTGTATTCCAGGGTTTCCAGTGGTCTGGAGGACTCCAGTATGCACGGCACTGGTGTGTTCCAGGGTTTCCAGTGGTCTGGAGGGCTCCAGTATGCACGGCACTGCATTGGTGTGTTCCAGGGTTCCCAGTGGTCTGGAGGGCTCCAGTATGCACGGCACTGCACGGGTGTGTTCCAGGGTTGCCAGTGGTCTGGAGGACTCCAGTATGCACGGCACGGCACTGGTGTGTCCCAGTGGTCTGGAGGACTCCAGTATGCACGGCACTGCATTGGTGTGTTCCAGGGTTTCCAGTGGTCTGGAGGGCTCCAGTGTGCACGGCACTGCACTGGTGTGTTCCAGGGTTTCCAGTGGTCTGGAGGGCTCCAGTATGCACGGCACTGCACTGGTGTGTTCCAGGGTTTCCAGTGGTCTGGATGACTCCAGTATGCACGGCACTGCATTGGTGTGTTCCAGGGTTTCCAGTGGTCTGGAGGACTCCAGTATGCACGGCACTGGTGTGTCCCAGGGTTTCCCGTGGTCAGGAGGACTCCAGTATGCACGGCACTGCACTGGTGTGTTCCAGGGTTTCCAGTGGTCTGGAGGACTCCAGTATGCACGGCACTGCACTGGTGTGTTCCAGGGTTCCCAGTGGTCTGCAGGACTCCAGTATGCACGGCACTGCATTGGTGTGTTCCAGGGTTTCCAGTGGTCTGGAGGACTCCAGTATGCACGGCACTGCACTGGTGTGTTCCAGGGTTTCCAGTGGTCTGGAGGACTCCAGTATGCACGGCACTGCACTGGTGTGTTCCAGGGTTTCCAGTGGTCTGGAGGACTCCAGTATGCACGGCACTGCACTGGTGTGTTCCAGTGGTCTGGAGGACTCCAGTATGCACGGCACTGCATTGGTGTGTTCCAGGGTTTCCAGTGGTCTGGAGGACTCCAGTATGCACGGCACTGGTGTGTCCCAGGGTTTCCCGTGGTCAGGAGGACTCCAGTATGCACGGCACTGCACTGGTGTGTTCCAGGGTTTCCAGTGGTCTGGAGGACTCCAGTATGCACGGCACTGCACTGGTGTGTTCCAGGGTTCCCAGTTGTCTGCAGGACTCCAGTATGCACGGCACTGCATTGGTGTGTTCCAGGGTTTCCAGTGGTCTGGAGGACTCCAGTATGCACGGCACTGCACTGGTGTGTTCCAGGGTTTCCAGTGGTCTGGAGGACTCCAGTATGCACGGCACTGCACTGGTGTGTTCCAGGGTTTCCAGTGGTCTGGAGGACTCCAGTATGCACGGCACTGCACTGGTGTGTTCCAGTGGTCTGGAGGACTCCAGTATGCACGGCACTGCATTGGTGTGTTCCAGGGTTTCCAGTGGTCTGGAGGACTCCAGTATGCACGGCACTGCATTGGTGTGTTCCAGGGTTTCCAGTGGTCTGGAGGACTCCAGTATGCACGGCACTGCACTGGTGTGTTCCAGTGGTCTGGAGGACTCCAGTATGCACGGCACTGCATTGGTGTGTTCCAGGGTTTCCAGTGGTCTGGAGGACTCCAGTATGCACGGCACTGCACTGGTGTGTTCCAGGGTTTCCAGTGGTCTGGAGGACTCCAGTATGCACGGCACTGCACTGGTGTGTTCCAGGGTTTCCAGTGGTCTGGAGGACTCCAGTATGCACGGCACTGCATTGGGAATTGTTTGCTGTTGGTACCAAGCCCATCTCGTATTCCATCCAGCGGAATAAACCGCCTCGATAAAAAGAGAAGGCTGCATAAGTCGCAAGTGGGAAGTCTCTCAGTTTGCACTGTGCACACTTATTCCAGTTTGCAGCACGTCGGGCCGTTTGTGTGCAGACGGATGCACGCTGACGTCAGTCCCGCTGACGTCACAGCAACTTCCAGCCAGGCAACAGACCGGCGTCATTGGGAAAGCAGCGGTTACCTCCCTCTGGCAGTGTACAACCTTTGGCACGTTTGTTTGGCCCAAAATCTCGCGATTCTCCCTGAATGGCTAGTCGAGGGCGAGTGAGACGCTCCTACAGCTAGAAAAACGACCAATCATCTCGCAAGGTAGAAGAACATGGCTGCGTCCTGGCGCCAGAGTCGATGAAGAAGTTGCCGATAGGCGAATTAACTGACGATTCAGATATCACATCAGTTTTTCACTTCATAGAACACACCAATTGAGGGAGCTCCGGACCTCCCTCGGCCTTCCGCCTTCACGACGAATGCGTCCTTATGAGCGAGGAACGTAGGCAACGCCTAGCCCTCACGATTCTCTCGAGATTTTGGGCCAAACAAACAAGCCCCTTGCCGCTCGGAAGACTCGCACCCCTGTGACGTCATGGCAGCGAGAACGTCACGTGACCACCAACCAGTGCCGAAAGCGTCACGTGACCACCAATCAGTGCCGAAAGCGTCACGTGACCACCAATCAGTGCCGAAAGCGTCACGTGACCACCAATCAGTGCCGAAAGCGTCACGTGACCACCAATCAGTGCCGAAAGCGTCACGTGACCACCAATCAGTGCCGAAAGCGTCACGTGACCACCAACCAGTGCCAAAAGCGAGCTCACGAATCGGCCTCTAGCACAAAGTTTCACTTATTTACTTTAAAAAAAAAGTAGTTCACGTTTTCATCACTGTTTTGGTTCTGAAAAAAACTGATCACTTTTTCTTTAAGTAACACGCGTTACTGACGTCAAACGAAGAAACGGTGACAACTGCCCATTTCCACCACAAACACCACCTAATGGATGGATGAAGTTTTACGGCCAATCAGCATCTGTATGCTATGTAAGGCCATTAAGCACGACAATCACTAGAAGAGTTCCAAGTAAGCGAAATTCAAGTCACGATGTCCCTATTTATTCGCCTCTCACGAATCTTGTAGAGAGACACGGTGGGTCTATTCTGACCCCCAACGCACAGGGGGGTCTATTCTGACCCCCAACACACAGGGGGGTCTATTCTGACCCCCAACGCACAGGGGGGTCTATTCTGACCCCCAACGCATAGGGGGGTCTATTCTGACCCCCACCGCACAGGGGGCACCACCAACAGCATCACCATCCGCATTGCCAACATGACCGCAGTGACTTTCTCCATCTGGCTACTGGCAGATTTACTACAAACAAAAATCTCTCGTGTACTATTTCTAGACGTGATGTTGACATTTCGTCGACAGTTTCAGGAAAACGTAAAACTCAGTCATGAAGGACGCAGTGCATTTTTGTGTAAAATAAGTTTCTCTAGGAGACTCGCGTGCACTTTTTCAGCTGTGTGTCCTTTCGAGAAGGGCTGCACCATTCTCCCAGGCACTGGGAAGTGTGTGTGGCTGAACACAGAGCTCGCAAACCGGACACAAGCCCAGTCCAGGTGCGAGGCGGAGGGAGGGCAGCTTCTCAGACTTGACAACCTGGACACCTGGGCAGCTGTGCGCAGCTACCTTGAAGGTAACGCCTGTGTCTCCTGTAGATATCCTCTCTCCCGCTTGGTTTCTCTGTCTGCAGCTACCTTGAAGGTAACGCCTGTGTCTCCTGTAGAACTCCTCTCTCCCGCTTGGATTCTCTGTGTGCAGCTACCTTGAAGGTAACGCCTGTGTCTCCTGTAGAACTCCTCTCTCCCTCTTGGTTTCTCTGTCTGCAGTTACCTTGAAGGTAACGCCTGTGTCTCCTGTAGAAATCCTCTCTCCCTCTTGGTTTCTCTGTGTGCAGCTACCTTGAAGGTAACGCCTGTGTCTCCTGTAGAACTCCTCTCTCCCTCTTGGTTTCTCTGTCTGCAGTTACCTTGAAGGTAACGCCTGTGTCTCCTGTAGAAATCTTCTCTCCATCTTGGTGTCTCTGTGCGCAGCTACCTTGAAGGTAACGCCTGTGTCTCCTGTAGAAATCTTCTCTCCATCTTGGTGTCTCTGTGCGCAGCTACCTTGAAGGTAACGCCTGTGTCTCCTGTAGAAATCTTCTCTCCATCTTGGTGTCTCTGTGCGCAGCTACCTTGAAGGTAACGCCTGTGTCTCCTGTAGAAATCTTCTCTCCATCTTGGTGTCTCTGTGCGCAGCTACCTTGAAGGTAACGCCTGTGTCTCCTGTAGAAATCTTCTCTCCATCTTGGTGTCTCTGTGCGCAGCTACCTTGAAGGTAACGCCTGTGTCTCCTGTAGAACTCCTCTCTCCCTCTTGGTCTCTCTGTCTGCAGCTACCTTGAAGGTAACGCCTGTGTCTCCTGTAGAAATCTTCTCTCCATCTTGGTGTCTCTGTGTGCAGCTACCTTGAAGGTAACGCCTGTGTCTCCTGTAGAAATCCTCTCTCCCTCTTGGTTTCTCTGCTTGCAGCTACCTTGAAGGTAACGCCTGTGTCTCCTGTAGAAATCCTCTCTCCCTCTTGGTTTCTCTGTCTGCAGCTACCTTGAAGGTAACGCCTGTGTCTCCTGTAGAAATCCTCTCTCCCTCTTGGTTTCTCTGTCTGCAGCTACCTTGAAGGTAACGCCTGTGTCTCCTGTAGAAATCCTCTCTCCCTCTTGGTGTCTCTGTGTGCAGCTACCTTGAAGGTAACACCTGTGTCTCCTGTAGAAATCTTCTCTCCCTCTTGGTTTCTCTGTCTGCAGCTACCTTGAAGGTAACGCCTGTGTCTCCTGTAGAACTCCTCTCTCCCTCTTGGTTTCTCTGCCTGCAGCTACCTTGAAGGTAACGCCTGTGTCTCCTGTAGAACTCCTCTCTCCCTCTTGGTTTCTCTGTCTGCAGCTACCTTGAAGGTAACGCCTGTGTCTCCTGTAGAACTCCTCTCTCCCTCTTGGTTTCTGTGTCTGCAGCTACCTTGAAGGTAACGCCTGTGTCTCCTGTAGAACTCCTCTCTCCCTCTTGGTTTCTCTGTCTGCAGCTACCTTGAAGGTAACGCCTGTGTGTCCTGTAGAACTCCTCTCTCCCTCTTAGTTTCTCTGTCTGCAGCTACCTTGAAGGTAACGCCTGTGTCTCCTGTAGAACTCCTCTCTCCCTCTTGGTTTCTCTGTCTGCAGCTACCTTGAAGGTAACGCCTGTGTCTCCTGTAGAACTCCTCTCTCCCTCTTGGTTTCTCTGTCTGCAGCTACCTTGAAGGTAACGCCTGTGTCTCCTGTAGAAATCCTCTCTCCCTCTCGGTTTCTCTGTCTGCAGCTACCTTGAAGGTAACGCCTGTGTCTCCTGTAGAACTCCTCTCTCCCTGTTGGTTTCTCTGTCTCTGCAGCTACCTTGAAGGTAACGCCTGTGTCTCCTGTAGAACTCCTCTCTCCCTCTTGGTTTCTCTGTCTGCAGCTACCTTGAAGGTAACGCCTGTGTCTCCTGTAGAAATCCTCTCTCCCTCTTGGTTTCTGTGTCTGCAGCTACCTTGAAGGTAACGCCTGTGTCTCCTGTAGGACTCCTCTCTCCCTCTTGGTTTCTCTGCTTGCAGCTACCTTAAAGGTAACGCCTGTGTCTCCTGTAGAACTCCTCTCTCCCTCTTGGTTTCTCTGCTTGCAGCTATCTTGAAGGTAACGCCTGTGTCTCCTGTAGAAATCCTCTCTCCCTCTTGGTTTCTCTGTCTGCAGCTACCTTGAAGGTAACGCCTGTGTCTCCTGTAGAACTCCTCTCTCCCTCTTGGTTTCTCTGTCTGCAGCTACCTTGAAGGTAACGCCTGTGTCTCCTGTAGAACTCCTCTCTCCCTCTTGGTTTCTCTGTCTGCAGCTACCTTGAAGGTAACGCCTGTGTCTCCTGTAGAACTCCTCTCTCCCTCTTGTTTTTCTGTCTGCAGCTACCTTGAAGGTAACGCCTGTGTCTCTTGTAGCACTCTTCTCTCCCTCTTGGTTTCTCTGTGTCTGCAGCTACCTTGAAGGTAACGCCTGTGTCTCCTGTAGAAATCCTCTCTCCCTCTTGGTTTCTGTCTGCAGCTACCTTGAAGGTAACGCCTGTGTCTCCTGTAGAACTCCTCTCTCCCTCTTGGTTTCTCTGTCTGCAGCTACCTTGAAGGTAACGCCTGTGTCTCCTGTAGAAATCCTCTCTCCCTCTTGGTTTCTGTCTGCAGCTACCTTGAAGGTAACGCCTGTGTCTCCTGTAGAACTCTTCTCCCTCCTGGTTTTTCTGTCTGCAGCTACCTTGAAGGTAACGCCTGTGTCTCCTGTAGAACTCCTCTCTCCCTCTTGGTTTCTCTGCCTGCAGCTACCTTGAAGGTAACGCCTGTGTCTCCTGTAGAACTCCTCTCTCCCTCTTGGTTTCTCTGTGTAGAGGTAAGGAGCCGGTGTCAGACTATACAAAGTTCACCTGGAAAAAAAGAAAACAGAAAAAAATGACCGGAGTCTGACCAATTGTATTCTCTCGTGAGAGAAGTGGGCCCTGAAGAGGGCCGTTACTAGAGCAGTCGTAGGCTTCTAGAGCAGTCGTAGGCGAGCTTTCGGAGGGGATCCTCCTTCTTCAGGCCAAGTGATACAGGACTGGCAGGCGTAGGGTTTAAATAGGGCACTGGCGGAGGCTCGTGCAACGCAAGTCCCCCGAGAAAAGCAGGAGTGGACATGTGCTCACCCCCGTAGAAGGACCGTCCACACCGCAGAGAACACGGGGAACCCGTGCCACAGAACAGGGCGGGCTCAACGGTAGTGAGCCATGAAGCCCGTGTCTCTGTTGAGCCCGGTGTGCTGCGTGCCAAACCTGATGATGAGTCTCTGCTCCATAACCCGACGTTGGTGGAGGTCGTGCAAGCCGCCCCTCAGCACGCTCACGAGCATGTCAGCGGGTGAGTGGTCGGACAGGTTGAAGTGTACGCTGACTGGGAGGGGCGACAGGTTTCTGATGGTGGCGCGGTGCCCGTTCATCCGTTGGCGGAGTCGCTGACCAGTCTCTCCGATGTACCAAGCGTCAGGGCATCCTCTGCGGCACCTGATGAGATATACCAAATCTCTGGAATGGCAGGTATGCTTGCCTCTGACGTGGTGTACGGTCTGGCCCCTGGTAATCGTCGTCTCCGTGCAGATGATCGCGCACGTGGAACACCGCGCCGCCTTACAGGGTTGCATGCTGCCGTCCTCCGTGTGCAGCTACCTTGAAGGTAACGCCTGTGTCTCCTGTAGAACTCCTCTCTCCCTCTTGGTTTCTCTGTCTGCAGCTACCTTGAAGGTAACGCCTGTGTCTCCTGTAGAACTCCTCTCTCCCTCTTGGTTTCTCTGTGCGCAGCTACCTTGAAGGTAACGCCTGTGTCTCCTGTAGAACTCCTCTCTCCCTCTTGGTTTCTCTGTGTGCAGCTACCTTGAAGGTAACGCCTGTGTCTCCTGTAGAAATCCTCTCTCCCTCTTGGTTTCTCTGCCTGCACCACTCCCGAGAGAAAACAAACTAACAAACGTCCATTCCCTGAAGGGCATCCAGTCCATAAAAACAGTTGTGAAGGATTTTAAAGTGAGTGGAGTGGAGTGGAGTGGAGTGGAGTGGAGTGGAGTGGAGTGGAGTGGAGTGGAGTGGAGTGGAGTGGAGTGGAGAGGAGTGGAGTGGAGTGGAGTGGAGTGGAGTGGAGTTAAGTGGAGTGGAGTGGAGTGGAGAGGAGTGGACTGGGGTGCAGTGGACTGGGGTGGAGTGGAGTGGAGTGGAGTGAAGTGGAGTAGAGTGCACTGGAGTGGACTGGAGTGGACTGGAGTAGACTGGACTGGACTGGAGTGGACTGGACTGGAGTGGAGTGGACTGGAGTGGACTGGAGTGGACTGGACTGGAGTGCACTGAAGTGGAGTTAACTGGAGGGGAGTGGAGTGGTGTGGAGTGGAGTGAATTGGACTGGACTGGAGTGGGGTGGAGTGGAGTGGATTGGACTGGACTGGACTGGACTGGAGTGGAGTGGAGTGGAGTGGAGTGAAGTGAAGTGGAGTGGAGTGGAGTGGAGTGGAGTGGACTGGAGTGGACTGGACTGGAGTTGACTGGAGTTGACTGGAGTGGACTGGAGTGGACTGGAGTGGAGTGGAGTGGAGTGTGCTGTGGTGGGTTGGAGTGGAGTGGAGTGGAGTGGAGTGGAGTGGAGTGGAGCGGAGCGGAGCGGAGAGTGGAGTGGAGTGGAGCGGAGTGGAGTGGAGTGGAGTGGAGTGGAGTGGAGTGGAGTGGAGTGGAGTGGAGTGGAGTGGAGTGGAGTGGAGTGGAGTGGAGTGGAGTGGAGTGGAGTGAGTCGAAGACAATAACACTCTAAAGTAGTAAAGAACATCACACTATGGACTATCAACGGTACGTTCTTCTCCTTTGCATTCAGTTGCGACACGGGACAACTCCAGCATCCACATTAGGGGGTTCCTGTCCGGCACGGGGAACTGGCTTTGGCTGGACGGCTCAGCTATGGACAGCAACCTCTGGTATCCCATGCAGCCCAGCAATGACGGTGGAGAACACTGTCTTCAGCTGTGGTGGCGAGAGAGAGGGAACAGCTTTCTCCGTGGGACGCTCTCCCTGTATACTCTGTGCCTGTCCTGTCCGTGCTGTGTGGCAATGGGACGCTCTCCCTGTATACTCTGTGTCTGGTGTGACCCATGCTGTGTGGCCGTGGGACGCCCTCCCTGTATACTCTGTGCCTGTCCTGTCCATGCTGTGTGGCCGTGGGACGCTCTCCCTGTATACTCTGTGCCTGTCCTGTCCATGCTGTGTGGCCATGGGACGCTCTCCCTGTATACTCTGTGCCGTGTGGCCATGGGACGCTCTCCCTGTATACTCTGTGTCTGTCCTGTCCATGCTGTGTGGGACGCTCTCCCTGTATACTCTGTGCCTGTCCTGTCCATGCTGTGTGGGACGCTCTCCCTGTATACTCTGTGCCTGTCCTGTCCATGCTGTGTGGGACGCTCTCCCTGTATACTCTGTGCCTGTCCTGTCCATGCTGTGTGGGACGCTCTCCCTGTATACTCTGTGCCTGTCCTGTCCATGCTGTGTGGCCGTGGGACGCTCTCCCTGTATACTCTGTGCCTGTCCTGTCCATGCTGGTGTCTGGGACGCTCTCCCTGTATACTCTGTGCCTGTCCTGTCCATGCTGTGTGGCCGTGGGACGCTCTCCCTGTATACTCTGTGCCTGTCCTGTCCATGCTGTGTGGCCATGGGACGCTCTCCCTGTATACTCTGTGCCTGTCCTGTCCATGCTGTGTGGCCATGGGACTCTCTCCCTGTATACTCTGTGCCTGTCCTGTCCATGCTGTGTGGCCGTGGGACGCTCTCCCTGTATACTCTGTGTCTGTCCTGTCCATGCTACGTGGGACGCTCTCCCTGTATACTCTGTGCCTGTCCTGTCCATGCTGTGTGGGACGCTCTCCCTGTATACTCTGTGCCTGTCCTGTCCATGCTGTGTGGCCGTGGGACGCTCTCCCTGTATACTCTGTGCCTGTCCTGTCCATGCTGTGTGGCCGTGGGACGCTCTCCCTGTATACTCTGTGTCTGTCCTGTCCATGCTGTGTGGGACGCTCTCCCTGTATACTCTGTGCCTGTCCTGTCCATGCTGTGTGGCCGTGGGACGCTCTCCCTGTATACTCTGTGCCTGTCCTGTCCATGCTGTGTGGGACGCTCTCCCTGTATACTCTGTGTCTGTCCTGTCCATGCTGTGTGGGACGCTCTCCCTGTATACTCTGTGCCTGTCCTGTCCATGCTGTGTGGGACGCTCTCCCTGTATACTCTGTGCCTGTCCTGTCCATGCTGTGTGGGACGCTCTCCCTGTATACTCTGTGCCTGTCCTGTCCATGCTGTGTGGCCGTGGGACGCTCTCCCTGTATACTCTGTGCCTGTCCTGTCCATGCTGTGTGGCCGTGGGACGCTCTCCCTGTATACTCTGTGCCTGTCCTGTCCATGCTGTGTGGGACGCTCTCCCTGTATACTCTGTGCCTGTCCTGTCCATGCTGTGTGGGACGCTCTCCCTGTATACTCTGTGCCTGTCCTGTCCATGCTGTGTGGCCGTGGGACGCTCTCCCTGTATACTCTGTGCCTGTCCTGTCCATGCTGTGTGGGACGCTCTCCCTGTATACTCTGTGCCTGTCCTGTCCATGCTGTGTGGCCGTGGGACGCTCTCCCTGTATACTCTGTGCCTGTCCTGTCCATGCTGTGTGGCCATGGGACGCTCTCCCTGTATACTCTGTGCCTGTCCTGTCCATGCTGTGTGGCCGTGGGACGCTCTCCCTGTATACTCTGTGCCTGTCCTGTCCATGCTGTGTGGCCGTGGGACGCTCTCCCTGTATACTCTGTGCCTGTCCTGTCCATGCTGTGTGGCCGTGGGACGCTCTCCCTGTATACTCTGTGCCTGTCCTGTCCATGCTGTGTGGCCGTGGACGCTCTCCCTGTATACTCTGTGCCTGTCCTGGCTGTGTGGCCCTGGGACGCTCTCCCTGTATACTCTGTGCCTGTCCTGTCCATGCTGTGTGGCCGTGGGACGCTCTCCCTGTATACTCTGTGCCTGTCCTGTCCATGCTGTGTGGCCGTGGGACGCTCTCCCTGTATACTCTGTGCCTGTCCTGTCCATGCTGTGTGGCCGTGGGACGCTCTCCCTGTATACTCTGTGCCTGTCCTGTCCATGCTGTGTGGCCGTGGGACGCTCTCCCTGTATACTCTGTGCCTGTCCTGTCCATGCTGTGTGGCCGTGGGACGCTCTCCCTGTATACTCTGTGCCTGTCCTGTCCATGCTGTGTGGCCGTGGGACGCTCTCCCTGTATACTCTGTGCCTGTCCTGTCCATGCTGTGTGGCCGTGGGACGCTCTCCCTGTATACTCTGTGCCTGTCCTGTCCATGCTGTGTGGCCGTGGGACGCTCTCCCTGTATACTCTGTGCCTGTCCTGTCCATGCTGTGTGGGACGCTCTCCCTGTATACTCTGTGCCTGTCCTGTCCATGCTGTGTGGGACGCTCTCCCTGTATACTCTGTGCCTGTCCTGTCCATGCTGTGTGGCCGTGGGACGCTCTCCCTGTATACTCTGTGCCTGTCCTGTCCATGCTGTGTGGCCGTGGGACGCTCTCCCTGTATACTCTGTGCCTGTCCTGTCCATGCTGTGTGGCCGTGGGACGCTCTCCCTGTATACTCTGTGCCTGTCCTGTCCATGCTGTGTGGCCGTGGGACGCTCTCCCTGTATACTCTGTGCCTGTCCTGTCCATGCTGTGTGGCCGTGGGACGCTCTCCCTGTATACTCTGTGCCTGTCCTGTCCATGCTGTGGCCGTGGGACGCTCTCCCTGTATACTCTGTGCCTGTCCTGTCCATGCTGTGTGGCCGTGGACGCTCTCCCTGTATACTCTGTGCCTGTCCTGTCCATGCTGTGTGGCCGTGGGACGCTCTCCCTGTATACTCTGTGCCTGTCCTGTCCATGCTGTGTGGCCGTGGACGCTCTCCCTGTATACTCTGTGCCTGTCCTGTCCATGCTGTGTGGCTGGGACGCTCTCCCTGTATACTCTGTGCCTGTCCTGTCCATGCTGTGTGGCCGTGGGACGCTCTCCCTGTATACTCTGTGCCTGTCCTGTCCATGCTGTGTGGCCTGGGACGCTCTCCCTGTATACTCTGTGCCTGTCCTGTCCATGCTGTGTGGCCGTGGGACGCTCTCCCTGTATACTCTGTGCCTGTCCTGTCCATGCTGTGTGGCCCGGGACGCTCTCCCTGTATACTCTGTGCCTGTCCTGTCCATGCTGTGTGGCCGTGGGACGCTCTCCCTGTATACTCTGTGCCTGTCCTGTCCATGCTGTGTGGCCGTGGGACGCTCTCCCTGTATACTCTGTGCCTGTCCTGTCCATGCTGTGTGGCCTGGGACGCTCTCCCTGTATACTCTGTGCCTGTCCTGTCCATGCTGTGTGGCCGTGGGACGCTCTCCCTGTATACTCTGTGCCTGTCCTGTCCATGCTGTGTGGCCATGGACGCTCTCCCTGTATACTCTGTGCCTGTCCTGTCCATGCTGTGTGCCCTGGGACGCTCTCCCTGTATACTCTGTGCCTGTCCTGTCCATGCTGTGTGGCCGTGGGACGCTCTCCCTGTATACTCTGTGCCTGTCCTGTCCATGCTGTGTGGCCGTGGGACGCTCTCCCTGTATACTCTGTGCCTGTCCTGTCCATGCTGTGTGGCCGTGGGACGCTCTCCCTGTATACTCTGTGTCTGTCCTGTCCATGCTGTGTGGCCCATGCTGTGTGGCCGTGGGACGCTCTCCCTGTATACTCTGTGCCTGTCCTGTCCATGCTGTGTGGCCGTGGGACGCTCTCCCTGTATACTCTGTGCCTGTCCTGTCCATGCTGTGTGGCCGTGGGACGCTCTCCCTGTATACTCTGTGCCTGTCCTGTCCATGCTGTGTGGCCGTGGGACGCTCTCCCTGTATACTCTGTGCCTGTCCTGTCCATGCTGTGTGGCCGTGGGACGCTCTCCCTGTATACTCTGTGCCTGTCCTGTCCATGCTGTGTGGCCGTGGGACGCTCTCCCTGTATACTCTGTGCCTGTCCTGTCCATGCTGTGTGGCCGTGGGACGCTCTCCCTGTATACTCTGTGCCTGTCCTGTCCATGCTGTGTGGGACGCTCTCCCTGTATACTCTGTGCCTGTCCTGTCCATGCTGTGTGGGACGCTCTCCCTGTATACTCTGTGCCTGTCCTGTCCATGCTGTGTGGCCGTGGGACGCTCTCCCTGTATACTCTGTGCCTGTCCTGTCCATGCTGTGTGGCCGTGGGACGCTCTCCCTGTATACTCTGTGCCTGTCCTGTCCATGCTGTGTGGCCGTGGGACGCTCTCCCTGTATACTCTGTGCCTGTCCTGTCCATGCTGTGTGGCCGTGGGACGCTCTCCCTGTATACTCTGTGCCTGTCCTGTCCATGCTGTGTGGCCGTGGGACGCTCTCCCTGTATACTCTGTGCCTGTCCTGTCCATGCTGTGTGGGACGCTCTCCCTGTATACTCTGTGCCTGTCCTGTCCATGCTGTGTGGCCGTGGGACGCTCTCCCTGTATACTCTGTGCCTGTCCTGTCCATGCTGTGTGGCCGTGGGACGCTCTCCCTGTATACTCTGTGCCTGTCCTGTCCATGCTGTGTGGCCGTGGGACGCTCTCCCTGTATACTCTGTGCCTGTCCTGTCCATGCTGTGTGGGACGCTCTCCCTGTATACTCTGTGCCTGTCCTGTCCATGCTGTGTGGCCGTGGGACGCTCTCCCTGTATACTCTGTGCCTGTCCTGTCCATGCTGTGTGGCCGTGGGACGCTCTCCCTGTATACTCTGTGCCTGTCCTGTCCATGCTGTGTGGCCGTGGGACGCTCTCCCTGTATACTCTGTGCCTGTCCTGTCCATGCTGTGTGGCCGTGGGACGCTCTCCCTGTATACTCTGTGTCTGTCCATGCTGTGTGGCCATGGGACGCTCTCCCTGTATACTCTGTGCCTGTCCTGTCCATGCTGTGTGGCCGTGGGACGCTCTCCCTGTATACTCTGTGCCTGTCCTGTCCATGCTGTGTGGGACGCTCTCCCTGTATACTGTGTGCCTGTCCTGTCCGTGCTGTGTGGCCGTGGGACGCTCTCCCTGTACACTCTGTGCCTGTCCTGTCCATGCTGTGTGGCCGTGGGACGCCCTCCCTGTATACTCTGTGCCTGTCCTGTCCATGCTGTGTGGCCGTGGGACGCTCTCCCTGTATACTCTGTGCCTGTCCTGTCATTGCTGTATGGTCGTGGGACGCTCTCCCTGTATACTCTGTGCCTGTCCTGTCCATGCTGTGTGGCCGTGGGACGCTCTCCCTGTACACTCTGTGCCTGTCCTGTCCATGCTGTGTGGCCGTGGGACGCTCTCCCTGTATACTCTGTGCCTGTCCTGTTCGTGCTGTGTGGCCGTGTGACGCTCTCCCTGTATACTCTGTGCCTGTCCTGTCCATGCTGTGTGGCCATGGGACGCTCTCCCTGTATACTCTGTGCCTGTCCTGTCCATGCACAGCTCCCTTGGGCGTTTGCCCTGGTCGATTTAATGTCGCGTTTGGTCAGATGTACGTCTGTTTGTAAGTAGTGCCAGGGCTGTGGCGCACACTTTCGGCTCGTGTCTGCCTACTTAAATGCTCTCATCCCTGAAATATGAGAAATAGTCTGCTTTGCTTGTAGGCATAAAGTAAAACCTCGTGTAAAATGACGGTATCCCCCTTCGGTAATTACAGTTGTAATATGTGTGCCCTGTTGTACTTCCGTCTGCCTGGTCTCTTTCTATTAAGCTTTGCCTGCTTTAAATGTTTGCGATTTGGAAATATGAAAAAAGTCTGCATTGCTTGTAATTTTCAAGTGAACCATCATCTGAAGAGATGTTATTACCTTTAGGTATGTCTTCTTCAAAGAAAAATTGCAGCTGGTGCAATTGTTCAAGAGCTGTTGTTCATGTCAGCCGGAGTTGGCTGTTCTCAAATGGTTTGTAGATTCGCAGTTCGATGTTTGGGTAAATCCATGATAATGTTGTCGTGAAACTGCTTCTTTATGGAGTTGTTTATGGGTTAATCAAGTGTTCGAACAATTTTGTGTGCAAATTATAAATATTGGTGTAGCGGTTGTCTTCTGCAGTGTTGGGCAAATCTTTGTAATCAGTGAGCAATTACAAAATGTACACCTCGTGGAAAAACGAACTTTTTGCTATTCTTTTCTTGTGTCCGTGAACATCTCGTGGAAAGTGATGAATTTGAGCTACTGATTTTGATCATGGAAATGCTGTCGAATTTGATTTCTTTTCTTTATTTCACAATAGTTACGTACACAGACTGTGAAAAAGTATCGGTGAAACCAATGTTTCGTTTTCAATTTGCATTCATGGCTACAAAACTGCGCATTACACTTTGCATTTGTATCTCATCTTTTTCTCTGTATGTGTCCATGTGTAGGCGCACACGCAATACTGTGCATGCTTGTGTGCATGTTTCTGAATGAGCGCGCACCCGCGTACATTTGTGCTTCTTGAAGTTGAAGTGGCACCATGTGATGTCTGAATGAGAGAGAGAGAACGAGAGAGAGAACGAGAGAGAGAGAGAGAGAGAGAGAGAGAGAGAGAGAGAGAGAGAGAGAGAGAGAGAGAGAGAGAGAGAGAGAGAGAGAGAGAGAGAGAGAGAGAGAGAGAGAGAGGTGGAGGTGGGGATGGGGGGGGTGGGGGGTGGGGGGTGGGGGTGGGGGTGGGGGGAGACAGACACAGACAGAAACAGAGAAAGACAGACACAGAGAAAAGACTGACAGACACAGAGAAAAGACAGACAGACAGACAGACAGACAGACAGACAGACAGACAGACAGACAGACAGACAGACAGACACACAGACAGACAGACAGACAGACAGACCCACAGACAGACAGACAGAGAGACAGACAGACAGACAGACAGACAGACAGACAGACAGACAGACAAAGAAAAGCAGACAGACAGACAGACAGACAGACAGACAGACAGACAGACAGACAGACAGACAGACAGACAGACAGACAGACAGACAGACAAAGAAAAGCAGACAGAGACAGAGATACAGAAACTTTATAGACTTCAGCTTCACTTTGGCTGACGAGCCATAAAATGACAAAATCAAGCATTTGCAATCCTGTAGTATTCATGTTTCAAACTAGCAAGTACATGAACATGACACGTGACAGTTCGATAGTAAAGTGCAGGTGAGGCGGACAATGTACATCCTACAAGCCCTGCGTACATTTCTTAGCTTTCACGGACACTTTAAACTGGCATGCATGCTTGGTGAAATAAAGTTTACACGCACGTATGTAAACGTTTTTGTATGGCACAGTTAGCACCACTTCCATCACTGCCACCACCATCACTGCCACCACCATCACTGCCACCACCATCACTGCCACCACCATCATTGCCACCACCATCACTGCCACCACCATCCTGCCACCACCACCATCACCGCCACCACCATTGCCAACACCACCATCACCACCATCACCGCCACCACCATCACCACTGCCACCATCACCACCGCCACCACCATCACCACAACTGCCATCACCACTGCCATTACCACCACCACCACCACCACTGCCACCACAACTACAACAACATCTCATTGCATCTGGACATGATAGCCATTTATTATTTTTAATTTACTGCTCTCTGTGTGCATATAAACATTTTCACATGTCACAATTCATACGCAGATCGTGGTGTCACATGTTATTTAAGATGACTGTTCTTGTCAAGAAAATGTCTCAACACCACCACCACCATCAAAACAACAACAACAACAACATCTTTAGGCATCTGGACTTGGCAGCCAATTATCTATTTATTCATCTAATTTTTATCTAATCATTACTTATACTTCCTTATTTATTCATTCGTTCATTCCATCATCTATTCATTGAACAAATTCATGTATTCGTTTACGTCTCTCTTTCTCTCTGTACTTGACACAAGAAACGCCCCCAGTCATGTCTTTCTTGGAGGGGGGGCGGGGGGGGAGGGGTGTCATGAAACTAGGGGAAACTCCCCGCAATCAGTCGATGCAATCAACGCAATCACTCAATGAGTGCAATCTATCAAATACATTCTTCAATTAACCAACCCAACAATCAATGTAATCAATCAACCAACTGATCGACCAAGCAACACCAACCAACCCATCCACCCACCCACCCACCCACCCACCCATCCATCCATCCATCCATGAGTCGATCAATCAACCAACAACCAATCAATCAATCGATCACTCCAGGGACAGAGGGCACTGCTGCAGCACACGTGACGTCACTGATTCAGGATGGAACGCCCTCCAGCCACCACCTAGCTAGCAGTCCACCACAACAACAACGACAACAACAACAAGTCAAATAGGGCACAACAACAGCAACAACAATTGAAACAGGGCACAACAACAACAGCAACAACAATTGAAACAGGGCACAACAACAACAAAAACAACAATAATTCAAATGGGGCACAACAACAACAACAATTCAAACAGGGCACAACAACAACAACAACAACAACAACAAGTCAATCAGACTGTGGATTCAGCAAGCAATCACGGCATGAAATACACACCTACCTTAGTGACCAACCATGCAGAGGAGAACTCTTGACTAATCTCGATATATTTGGTAATTCTACAGATGACAAGGTTATCAATCACATCATCATACACGTCAAAAACATTAACCATATTATTTTCCAAAAAGGCATTTCAAGTTGTTGCTGCTGAGCATTGCGTTGGTGGAACATTTCTTGGGTAAGATGGAATGTAATGAACAAAAGTTTCAAGTGAAAGGGAGAGTATTTTTATGAGAGAGTGACACATCGAATTTGAAAGGTCTGGAAGAACTTAACTTGTATCACACTGCAAACATTAATCATGCCCCGTCCTGGACCTTGTTCTCCTTGTGTGCTCAACAGTGCTGTATAGCACTGCAAAGCTGATATACACAACTGTCCATCAACACAAGTATTTCTGCTGCTTTGTTCATCTGTCCCACGCTATATACCCCCCACCCTACTCCCACCCCCACGCCCCACCCCTACTCCCACCCCCCTAAGACTCTGAAGTCAAGAAGCAGTTGCAGCCCCCAGACAGACTGTCCTCACTCTCTGCATCCCCATTCTCACCACACACAGGCTGTTGCCCTCACAGCGTGAAGTGACGCTATTCGTGACGTCTGAGAACAGGGACAGGTGACTTGAAGTTTTCAGAATTAGCCCAGTGAGAGGGGATCGTCGAAGATGTCTTCCTTGGATTCCTCCTTCTCTTTCTCCTTCTTCTCTGCCGCGGCCTTCTTTTTCGTGCCCTCCTTCTTCTTGGGCTTGGACACAGCGGGCGAGTCGGCAAAGATGTCGTCTGTAACAGGCAAACACAGATGTCGTCTGTAACAGGCAAACACAGATGTCGTCTGTAACAGGCAAACACAGATGTCGTCTGTAACAGGCAAACACAGATGTCGTCTGTAACAGGCAAACACAGATGTCGTCTGTAACAGGCAAACACAGATGTCGTCTGTAACAGGCAAACACAGATGTCGTCTGTAACAGGCAAACACAGATGTCGTCTGTAACAGGCAAACACAGATGTCGTCTGTAACAGGCAAACACAGATGTCGTCTGTAACAGGCAAACACAGATGTCGTCTGTAACAGGCAATCACAGATGTCGTCTGTAACAGGCAAACACAGATGTCGTCTGTAACAGGCAAAGAGTTCAAGCACTAAAAAGCAGTCACTCAGCAGCTGTAACCTCGGCACATTTCTTCAACGCTTTTTAGTTGGCAATGCAGTGCCGCAATTTTGGTTCCAAGTGCAGTCTTATCTCTTGTCTGTGTGCAGCTGCGTGTGTGGCATGAGTGAGGTACATGGGGAAATGTCCATATGTTTTTTTCATAAACGGCGTGTTAGGGTAGTCTTAGCGATGCATGTGTTTGGCTTTTTGTTTTGCTTCTTTTAGCCTTCATCACTTAGTTTTCCTCGTGCTCGTTTTTTAAATGATGTCAATTGGCGAAATAAATTACTGTGAACTGTGAACTCCTGTCGCTTTACAGCACACAGAACATGAACTACATTTAGGCCTATTGTCGCTTTACAGCACACAGTACATGAGGAGCCCAATGGATGATCACACTACCTGACCTTTGGCGACACTCCACTGCGAAATGGGTGGATGTGCCCCATGCTGACTTTGAGACGCAGAGCGGAAACGGAAGTGGGGATCAAAGTGGGCTCTCTGCTGATTGTGGCCTCGCGGACGAGTTTGATCATTACCTCGGCCAAAGAGAGTGCGTTTTACCCTCGGCTCGTTACTCGGCAAATAACTCAAACAGTTTAAAATGGATCCTGGTGAAATTCGGTGCAAGGTCAGGGTTTCACCCAAGGAAGAAATAAATAAAGTTAGCAAGTTGTGTGTTCCATGTATTTTGCTTTTAAATTGCGACCAAAACAAAGGAATAAATTTAGCAAGTTATGTATTCCATGTATTTTGCTTCTAAATTGCGACCAAAACAAAGGAGAGAAATTTAGCAAGTTATGTGTTCCATGTATTTTGCTTTTAAATTGCGACCAAAGCAAAGGAGAGAAATTTAGCAAGTTATGTGTTCCATGTATTTCGCTTTTAAATTGCGACCAAAACAAAGAAGAAAAATTTTATCGCAAATCACGAGGTTGATGACGTCAAACTACTGAAGACGTGGTATGCGTTTCCATTCACGAGATACTTTCTGCCACTAGAATGAACTAGTCTTCGTAGCGTCAGGACTGGCCAACAGAGCATCCTGTCTGAATCTGCAGACCATGGCAGGGGACTTGTGGTTTCCTAGGTGGGGAATTGTGCTCGCAGTGTGCTCTCTACTCCATCTAGGTGTTTGGGAAGAGGTTTTTCCCCTCCCTCCTGAAGTCGATCTCTCAGTGACATAAAAAAGGAAGTTTCTATGTGTTACATAAGTTATCACTAGAAATAACAACAACAACAAACAACAACCAACAACAACAAGAGTGAATGTAATACGTCACACTTGCACCAGCATCACACAATTACTGACTAAATGACATTGCTGCACTGTGGGGTTCCGTGAGATGAGGAAATTGCCATTGCTGCACTGTGGGGCTCCGTGAGATGGGGAAATTGCCATTGCTGCACTGTGGGGCTCCGTGAGATGGGGACATTGCCATTGCTGCACTGTGGGGCTCCGTGAGATGGGGAAATTGCCATTGCTGCACTGTGGGGCTCCGTGAGATGGGGACATTGCCATTGCTGCACTGTGGGGTTCCGTGAGATGGGGAAATTGCCATTGCTGCACTGTGGGGTTCCGTGAGATGGGGAAATTGCCATTGCTGCACTGTGGGGTTCCGTGAGATGGGGAAATTGCCATTGCTGCACTGTGGCGTTCTGTGAGATGGGGAAATTGCCATTGCTGCACTGTGGCGTTCCGTGAGATGGGGAAATTGCCATCTACTCTGTCAGACAGGGTTCTTGTTGGACGAATGAAATTAGAAGACAAAGGGGAGGCTGTATGCCCACTTTATAGGTGTGGTTGCTATGGCCTTGCCCTCTTTGTCTCTACAGTTTGATTTTGACACTCTGAGTTTTTACCGCCAGTCATCTTTGGCAGTATCAACTCCATCAGAAAAGGTCAAATGTTCAAATACAATATAGTGTTTTTGAGAAATGCAAAAGCCTTTATGTTGGTACCAGTATCTCAGAACGTCAGAAAGGCCCAACTAGATCCATTTTGTGGTGGAGCGTTAAAGTTCCTCAAAGCAGCCTGTCACAGCAATAGCAGCCCGTCACAGCAATAGCAGCCCGTCACAGCAATAGCAGCCCATCACAGCAATAGCAGCATGTCACAGCAAAAGCAGCCTGTCACAACAAAAGCAGCCCATCACAACAAAAGCAGCCTGTTACATAAAAAGCAGTCTGTCACAGCAATAGCAGCCCGTCACAACAATAGCAGCCCGTCACAGCAATAGCAGCCTGTCACAGCAATAGCAGCCCGTCACAGCAATAGCAGCCCGTCACAGCAATAGCAGCCCGTCACAGCAAAAGCAGCCTGTCACAGCAATAGCAGCCCGTCACAGCAAAAGCAGCACGTCACAGCAATAGCAGCCTGTCACAGCAAAAGCAGCCCGTCACAGCAATAGCAGCATGTCACAGCAATAGCAGCCTGTCACAGCAATAGCAGCATGTCACAGTAAAAGCAGACCGAAGGGGACGTCAGCCTCGCCAGGATGCACAATGCCTACCGATGTCGTCCGCAAAGATTCCCTTCTTCTCCTTGGGCTCGGCCTTCTTCTTCTTCCGCGGCTCCTTGGGGCGCGCTGCAGGCAGGTCAGCAAAGATGTCCGTGTCGTCCTTGAACAGCGACTCGTCACGGGTGGCCGCCTTCTTGGGAAGCTGGGCAGGCTTGGAGGTGGGCCCCGCAAAGATGTCGTCCTGTCAACAAACAGCGTCTGTCTACCGTGTCCTGTCTCCAGCGTCTGTCTACCATGTCTTGTGTTCAGTGTCTGTCTACCGTGTCCTGTCTCCAGTGTCTGTCTACCGTGTCCTGTGTCCAGTGTCTGTCTACCATGTCCTGTGTCCAGTGTCTGTCTACCGTGTCCTGTCTCCAGTGTCTCTCTACCGTGTCCTGTCTCCAGTGTCTCTCTACCGTGTCCTGTCTCCAGTGTCTGTCTACCGTGTCTGTGTCCAGTGTCTGTCTACCATGTCCTGTCTCCAGTGTCTGTCTACCGTGTCCTGTCTTCAGTGTCTGTCTACCATGTCCTGTCTCCAGGGTCTGTCTACCGTGTCCTGTCTCCAGTGTCTGTCTACCGTGTCCTGTCTCCAGTGTCTCTCTACCGTGTCCTGTCTCCAGTGTCTCTCTACCGTGTCCTGTCTCCAGTGTCTGTCTACCGTGTCTGTGTCCAGTGTCTGTCTACCATGTCCTGTCTCCAGTGTCTGTCTACCATGTCCTGTCTCCAGGGTCTGTCTACCATGTCCTGTCTCCAGTGTCTGTCTACCGTGTCCTGTCTCCAGTGTCTGTCTACCGTGTCCTGTGTCCAGTGTCTCTCTACCGTGTCCTGTCTCCAGTGTCTGTCTACCGTGACCTGTGTCCAGTGTCTGTCTACCGTGTCCTGTGTCCAGTGTCTGTCCACCGTGTCCTGTCTCCAGTGTCTGTCTACCGTGTCCTGTGTCCAGTGTCTCTCTACCGTGTCCTGTGTTCAGTGTCTGTCTACCGTGTCCTGTGTCCAGTGTCTGTCTACGGTGTCCTGTGTCCAGTGTCTGTCTACGGTGTCCTGTCTCCAGTGTCTTCTACCGTGTCCTGTCTCCAGTGTCTGTCTACCGTGTCCTGTGTCCAGTGTCTGTCTACCGTGTCCTGTCTCCAGTGTCTGTCTACCGTGTCCTGTCTCCAGTGTCTGTCTACCGTGTCCTGTCTCCAGTGTCTGTCTACCGTGTCTGTGTCCGGTGTATGTCTACCGTGTCCTGTGTCCAGTGTCTGTCTACCGTGTCCTGTGTCCAGTGTCTGTCTACCGTGTCCTGTGTCCAGTGTCTCTCTACCGTGTCCTGTGTTCAGTGTCTGTCTACCGTGTCCTGTGTCCAGTGTCGGTCTACGGTGTCCTGTGTCCAGTGTCTGTCTACGGTGTCCTGTCTCCAGTGTCTTCTACCGTGTCCTGTCTCCAGTGTCTGTCTACCGTGTCCTGTGTCCAGTGTCTGTCTACCGTGTCCTGTCTCCAGTGTCTGTCTACCGTGTCCTGTCTCCAGTGTCTGTCTACCGTGTCCTGTCTCCAGTGTCTGTCTACCGTGTCTGTGTCCGGTGTATGTCTACCGTGTCCTGTCTCCAACGTCTGTCTACCGTGTCCTGTCTCCAGTGTCTGTCTACCGTGTCCTGTCAACACAGCGTCTGTCTACCGTGTCTGTGTCCAGTGTCTGTCTACCGTGTCCTGTCTCCAACGTCTGTCTACCGTGTCCTGTCTCCAACGTCTGTCTACCGTGTCCTGTCAACACAGCGTCTGTCTACCGTGTCCTGTGTCCAGTGTCTGTCTACTGTGTCCTGTGTCCAGTGTCTGTCTACCGTGTCCTGTGTCCAGTGTCTGTCTACCGTGTCCTGTGTCAAGTGTCTGTCTACCGTGTCCTGTGTCCAGTGTCTGTCTACCATGTCCTGTGTCAAGTGTCTGTCTACCGTGTCCTGTCTCCAGTGTCTGTCTACCGTGTCCTGTCTCCAGTGTCTGTCTACCGTGTCTGTGTCCGGTGTATGTCTACCGTGTCCTGTGTCCAGTGTCTGTCTACCGTGTCCTGTGTCCAGTGTCTGTCTACCGTGTCCTGTGTCCAGTGTCTCTCTACCGTGTCCTGTGTCCAGTGTCTGTCTACCGTGTCCTGTGTCCAGTGTCTGTCTACCGTGTCCTGTGTCCAGTGTCTGTCTACGGTGTCCTGTCTCCAGTGTCTTCTACCGTGTCCTGTCTCCAGTGTCTGTCTACCGTGTCCTGTGTCCAGTGTCTGTCTACCGTGTCCTGTCTCCAGTGTCTGTCTACCGTGTCCTGTCTCCAGTGTCTGTCTACCGTGTCCTGTCTCCAGTGTCTGTCTACCGTGTCCTGTCAACACAGCGTCTGTCTACCGTGTCCTGTGTCCAGTGTCTGTCTACCGTGTCCTGTGTCCAGTGTCTGTCTACCGTGTCCTGTGTCCAGTGTCTGTCTACCGTGTCCTGTGTCCAGTGTCTGTCTACCGTGTCCTGTGTCCAGTGTCTGTCTACCGTGTCCTGTGTCCAGTGTCTGTCTACCGTGTCCTGTGTCCAGTGTCTGTCTACCGTGTCCTGTGTCCAGTGTCTGTCTACCGTGTCCTGTGTCCAGTGTCTGTCTACCATGTCCTGTGTCCAGTGTCTGTCTACCGTGTCCTGTCTCCAGTGTCTGTCTACCGTGTCCTGTCTCCAGTGTCTGTCTACCGTGTCTGTGTCCGGTGTATGTCTACCGTGTCCTGTGTCCAGTGTCTGTCTACCGTGTCCTGTGTCCAGTGTCTGTCTACCGTGTCCTGTGTCCAGTGTCTCTCTACCGTGTCCTGTGTCCAGTGTCTGTCTACCGTGTCCTGTGTCCAGTGTCTGTCTACGGTGTCCTGTGTCCAGTGTCTGTCTACGGTGTCCTGTCTCCAGTGTCTTCTACCGTGTCCTGTCTCCAGTGTCTGTCTACCGTGTCCTGTGTCCAGTGTCTGTCTACCGTGTCCTGTCTCCAGTGTCTGTCTACCGTGTCCTGTCTCCAGTGTCTGTCTACCGTGTCCTGTCTCCAGTGTCTGTCTACCGTGTCCTGTCAACACAGCGTCTGTCTACCGTGTCCTGTGTCCAGTGTCTGTCTACTGTGTCCTGTGTCCAGTGTCTGTCTACCGTGTCCTGTGTCCAGTGTCTGTCTACCGTGTCCTGTGTCCAGTGTCTGTCTACCGTGTCCTGTGTCCAGTGTCTGTCTACCGTGTCCTGTGTCAAGTGTCTGTCTACCGTGTCCTGTCTCCAGTGTCTGTCTACCGTGTCCTGTCTCCAGTGTCTGTCTACCGTGTCTGTGTCCGGTGTATGTCTACCGTGTCCTGTGTCCAGTGTCTGTCTACTGTGTCCTGTCTCCAGTGTCTGTCTACCATGTCTTGTCTACAAACACTATATGTCTACCTTGACCTGTCTAGAAACGCTATCTGTCTACCTTGTCCGGTCTACACTGACTGCAGGAGAATACAGAAAAGGTGCACAGGAGAATACAGAATGGATGCACAGAATGAGTTCACAGAATGAGTAGAGAAGGAGAATACTGAGGAATGTACAGAAAAATAGTACTAAGGAGAATACGAAAGGGGCGTACAGAAAGACTGCACAGGTGAGTACAGAACGAGAAATCAGAAGACAATAGAGACGAATGCAGAAGAAGATCAGGGAGAGGAGTGATGGAGGAAACACTGGAGGAGGGAGCAGCATGACGTCATTCCACTCACGTCAGCGCTGGGCGTCTTGGCACTGCTGGGGGCGAACAGGTCTTCCTCTGGCTTGGGCTCTGTAACACCAAGTCCTCACTCCCAGTTCACACACCCAGTCCACACTCCCAGTCCACACTCCCAGCCCACACTTCCAGTCCTTTCATTAAGTCTAAACACTAGGTCCAAACACCAAATCTTATCACTGTCTAAACAGCAAATTTTTCACTAAGTCCAAACACCTTGTCTTATCACCAAGTCAAAACACCAAATGTTATCACTAAGTTTAAACACCCAGTATTATCACTAAGTCTGAACACTACGCCCACACGCCAAATCTTACAACTAAGTCTGAACACCACGTCTTATCACTAAATCTGAACGTTAAGCCCAAACACCACGTCTTACCACTAAGTCTGAACACCAAATTTTATCACTAAATCCAAACACCAAAGACGAAGACTAAGTCTAAACACCAAATCTTATCACTAAATCCAAACACTTAGTCTAAACATACAATCTTATCACTAAATCCAAACACCGTATTATCACTAAGTCTGAACACCAAATTTTATCACTAAATCCAAACACCAAAGACGAAGACTAAGTCTAAACACCAAATCTTATCACTAAATCCAAACACCAAGTCTAAACAAACAATCTTATCACTAAATCCAAACACTAAGTCTAAACACCAAATCTTATCACTAAATCCAAACACCAAGTCTAAACAAACAATCTTATCACTAAATCCAAACACCAAGTCTAAACAAACAATCTTATCACTAAATCCAAACACCAAGTCTAAACACCAAATCTTATCACTAAATCCAAACACCGTCTATTCACTAAGTCAGAACACTAAGCCCAAACACCAAGTTCAAACACTAAGGCCCGCTACGAAATTTCAGACACTACATTCAGTCAGTCACATCGGCGAACCTTCATGTGCTATGCAGACATACCAAAATATACAGGCATAGAGAGATAAACTTGGAGGCATTTTGAGCATTCAGATGAACACACACACACACATATACATACACACATATACACAAACAAACACACACAGACACACAAACACACACAAACAAACAGACATACAAGCACACAAACATACACACACAGACAAACAAACACACAAACACACAAACACACTCATACACACACACACAAATAAACAAACACACACATACACACACATACACATACCACACACACACACACACACACACAACACACACACAAACACACACACACACACACAAACACACACACAAAATACACGCTCTCACAAACAGAGCACACACACACACACACACACACACACAAACACACACACACACAAATACACAAACACAAACACACACACACAAACACACACACACACACACACACACACACACACACAAATACACCTACACCCACACATACACACCCACAAATACACACACACACACACACACACTACAACACAACACACACACACACAAATACACACACACACACACACTCACACACAAATACACATACACAAATACACACAAACACACACACACACACACAAAGATACAAAGACACACACATACACACTCACACATACACACTCACACACACACACACACACACAAATACACACACACACACTCACACACAAATACACATACACAAATACACACAAACAAACACACACACACACAAAGATACAAAGACACACACACACACAAACACACACACACACACACAAACACACAACACACACAACACACACACACACAAACACCCACCCACAAACACACACAAACACACACACACACACAAATACACACACACACACACACACACACAAACACACACACACAAATACACACACATGTACGTGTGCCGTACCCTGCTTAGTCTGCTGGCTGATGACGTCAGAGGCTGTAGAGAAGATGTCCTCACTGCTGGGGCCCATGGCGGGGGGCATGCTGGGTGTGACGTCAGCAAGGAGGGGGGTGGGGGGATTCCTGGCTGCAGGCCTGGGGGTGGGCTTGACCACACTGAAAATGCCCTCTCCGCCCCTCTCGCTGCTCGTCTTGGGGGTGACGTCACCGAACAGATCCCCTGTCGGAAGGGTGGTGGAAGGAGTAGGGGCGGGATGAGAGGTGGAGGTGGAAGAAGTAGGGGCAGAATGAGAGGTGGAGGTGGAGGGGGTAGGGGCAGGATGAGGGGTGAAGAGGGTGGGGGTGGGGGTGGGTTGGGGGTCCGGCAGCAATGCCTCCAAGCCTGACTGGAGCAGAGACCCTCCAGGCGTCAAGGTCGAAGCAGAGGCCACGGCGTCCATGACGTCAGAGATCTCGATGGCGGACCTGCGCGCTGAGCGACTCGGCGGCCGGCGTCTGCTGCCCACCCTGGCCCTGTCCTGTGTGTAGAAATGTGCATGCTCCATGTGTAAAGTTACACCTGCAGGGGGTGTAGTAATACAATCTGTATGTAAAGTTAGACTTAGAAATGCGCATGCTCCGAGTGTAAACTTACACCTGTAGGGTGCGTAGTAATACATATAATCTGTATGTATAGTTACACAGGTATGTAGAAATGTGCATGCATCATGTGTTGTTACACCTGTAGGGTGTGTAGTAGTACACATGATCTGTATGTAAAGTTACATACATAGGGTGTGTAGAAATGCGCATGCTGTGTGTAAATTTACACAAGTAGGGAGGGGGTAGCAATACACATGATTTGTGTGTAAAGGTACACAAGTACACACACTGTGTGTACACTTACACCTCTACAATGTGTAGAAAAGCACATACCCAGTAAGTAAAGTTACACCTGTGCTGTGTGCAATAACACACATAATCTGCGTGTACATTTACACCTCTATGATGTGTAGAAGGGCGCAAACTCTGTGTATAAATTTACACATGTCCTGTGTGCAGAAATACACATGACCTGTGAGTACAGTTACATTTGTCCTGTGAGTAGAAATACACATGCATTGTGTGACAAATTACACCTGACCTGGGTGTAGCAATATGCATGCCCAGTGTGTAAAGTCACTCTCGTCCTGTGTGTAGAAATGCACCTGACCAGTAAGGTTACACCTGTCCTGTATGTAAGTTTACGTATGCCCTGTATGTCAAGTTACATCTGTCCTGTGTGTAGAAATGTGCCTGACCAGTGAAGTTACATTTGTCCGGTATGTAGAATACACCTGCCCTGTGTGTAAAGTCACTCTTGTCCTGCATGCAGAAGTACGCCTTGCCTGTGTAAAGTCACTCTGGTCCAGTGCATGTAGAAATACGCCTGGCCTGTGTGTAAAGTTGCTCTGGTCCTGCATGTAGAAATATGCCTGGCCTGTGTGTAAAGTTGCTCTGGTCCTATGTACATGTAGAAGTACGCCTGCGAAGCCTGTGTGTACTGCTACACTTCCCCTATGTGGGGAAATGGATCCCCTCTGTTCGTACTCTCGCATTTGTGATGCATGCACTGGTAAAGATTTCACAGGGTAAAGGCATCCATACTGTAAAGTGCGACCAGGAAATACATCAATCGTATTCTCTGTGTGTGTGTGTGTGTGTGTGTGTGTGTGTGTGTGAGAGAGAGAGAGAGAGAGAGAGAGAGAGAGAGAGAGAGAGAGAGAGAGAGAGAGAGAGAGAGAGAGAGAGAGAGAGAATTACATACAGCAGCCATTTTGAATCTGGTGTTGTACAAACGTTTAGAGTGCATAAACAAATGAGCACAGTCAAGCGAGTT
>JAWQFJ010012280.1:0-5000 GCA_034096865.1 Theodoxus fluviatilis
TTTTTAAAATGCTGCGTGTGTAATTCTTGTTTTGTTTCATGATTTAAGTCATTGTAATTCGCATCGTCATTTTCCTATGCATGATATACATTCAACGAGATCAGAACCCGATGAAGACGGGTGCAAACCTCACTTCGGGTGCCGCTTTTATTTCCGTCGCTATTGCGAGTACGCCTGCTTTTGTATAGAGTGCAGTCCTTCTCTAGGCTCACTTTGATCCATGGTCCTTCTCAACCAGCCTTTGCAAGATCTTTTCGAATGAAAGAAACTCAATAACTTACCTGATCAACTGATATTTCATAAAGGCTTAATCAAGGAAAATCCACACAGCCGAGATCCGAAATTTATTGGATTTACATCCGTACACGATCGTCGCCATGCTTAATTCAAAAACCGGCTCGACGCATTTCCTGTTTTGCAGGTGTGAGTCAACGGGCAGAGACGTAGTTCCTGTTAACTCAGAAAACTCTTCCCGCTTAACTAGCCTACGGTGAGCGCGCAAACAGAAGCAGGCAGGTGGGGAAGAGTTGATCACGACGTACAGCGGGTCTGGAGAGGCAGCTTGGGTAGGCTATCGAAGTCACTTAAGACAGACAAGTGACCACTGCCGAGGAGATTCGTTGTGTTCTGCAGGAACGCGTTTTCATCAGCATCTTGCTTCGAAGTTTCAACGGCGAGGATGTTGAGAGAAATGCAGTTGGCAAGGAAATCACGGACACTCTGGTCGATGGTCTTGTGGTCGAGAGAGCTAAGGTCGTGGACGATGACGATCACTATTGGCTTACCTCCTTGCCTGATGCCGGAAACGGGCTTCGCGATTCTCTGCAGAGCATAGGTCAGAGCATGGCCGAGGTCTGCTGAGCCGTGGCTGTTCGAAACTTTGTGCTTCATCGTTTCCACATAATTCGCCACTTCTGCCTGGTTGGACGTGAAGCGCTCGTACGAAACCAAGGAGGCGCCGTAGGTGATCACGCTGATGAGAGTACCGGTATTGAAGGTCTTGGCCACAGATGCCAAGAAGTCGAGCTCCTTGCGGTAGTTATTGCTGCTTACTGTTTGGTCGTGCTCGAGCAAAAACATGACCTCATCCTTGTCCCCACACCCCGCGGTCATGACTGTGGCGAGAGGTCCGCACTTGGACAGCGCAGCCGAGGTAGTGGGGATGGTAGAACTGCAGAGCGTCCCGGTGAAGCCTGGAGGACAACTGCACGAGGCAACGCCTGCCTTTTCCAGGCACACGCCTCCGTGCAGACAGGGCGAGGGCTGGCAGAGGTCCACCGCTTGGCACACAGCCCCCTTGAAGCCAACGGCGCAGAAGCAGACGTAACCTGCGTTGGCGGAGTTACTGCACGTGCCTCCGTGCTGGCATGGAGAAGAGGCACAGGGGTTGGGAATCTGGCAGAGGTTTCCCGTGTACCCTGTAGTGCAGTGGCAGGTGCCGTCTGTGTTGGGGCTGCCACCGTGCAAGCAAGAGTTTTGAGGCTGAGGTGGAATCTCGCAGTGATTGCCCGTGTACCCTGTAGTACAGTGGCAGGTGCCGTCTGTGTTGGGGCTGCCACCGTGCAAGCAAGAGTTTTGAGGCTGAGGTGGAATCTCGCAGTGATTGCCCGTGTACCCTGTAGTACAGTGGCAGGTGCCGTCTGTGTTGGGGCTGCCACCGTGCAAGCAAGAGTTTTGAGGCTGAGGTGGAATCTCGCAGTGATTGCCTGTGTACCCTGTAGTGCAGTGGCAGGTGCCGTCTGTGTTGGGGCTGCCACCGTGCAAGCAAGAGTTTTGAGGCTGAGGTGGAATCTCGCAGTGATTGCCCGTGTACCCTGTAGTACAGTGGCAGGTGCCGTCTGTGTTGGGGCTGCCACCGTGCAAGCAAGAGTTTTGAGGCTGAGGTGGAATCTCGCAGTGATTGCCCGTGTACCCTGTAGTACAGTGGCAGGTGCCGTCTGTGTTGGGGCTGCCACCGTGCAAGCAAGAGTTTTGAGGCTGAGGTGGAATCTCGCAGTGATTGCCCGTGTACCCTGTAGTACAGTGGCAGGTGCCGTCTGTGTTGGGGCTGCCACCGTGCAAGCAAGAGTTTTGAGGCTGAGGTGGAATCTCGCAGTGATTGCCTGTGTAGCCCGAGGGGCAGTTGCAGCCGATGTGGTCGACCAGGCAGGTTCCCTTGTTCTGGCAGAGCGAGTACTGGCAGTAGTCCAAGTCCTGGCACTGGGGACCGCGGAAGCCAGTGCGACAGTGGCAGGTGAAGCCATCTGCCGTGCTCAGGCAGTCCCCGCTGTGCAGGCACGGGGTAGAAGCGCAGAAGTCGACGGCCTCGCAGAGGTCGCCCGTGTGGCCCTGGTCGCACTGGCACTCGAAGCCACGTGGCGATCCGTTTCTCAAGCACGTAGCGCCATGCTTGCATGGAGACATCCTGCAGTAGTCCAATGTCTCGCAGCGAGCGCCTCTAGCCACTGTTGGACAGGAGCAGACGAATCCTAAGGTGGAGTTGTCCAAGGAACAGGTTCCGCCATGAAGGCACGGCGAGCTGGCACAATGGTCCACATTTTCGCACTTCGCTCCTAGAAAACCAGCTGGACACGTGCAATGGAAGACCCTCCCGACTGTGGAGCAGGTACCATTGTTGCTGCAAGGCTTGCTCTCACACATGTCGCGCACGCAGAACTCGTGGTTGCAGTAGTCTCCGTCGCAGCATCGGAAGCAGGTGGTCAGGGAAGTGTCGGCCTGACGGTCCGCCCATAGCTTTCCCTGAGAGTCCTTTAGGTCGTCCAGGGAAGTTGCGTCCCTGGTCTGCATGGCTGACGTGGCCGCGCAGAAGGTCTTTGTTTGACAGCCAAGCCTGTGCTCCTTGCTTCCCGTGGACAGATTGATGTACTCCTCCACGTAGCATTGGTCGGACTCTCCGCAAACAGAAGCACTGTGACAGTCTTCCACGTTCTCCACTCCATTGCAATCATAGCAGGCCGTGCCATTCAGCTTGTTAATGCAGAACTCCTGGTTACAGTAGTCCTCCGTGCAGCAGTGCGAACACAGCGTAATCTGGAAGGACTGACGACCCTGAATTCCGCCTCCATTGGCGATCTGAGCGTACAGGTCGCACACGCGTTGTGATCGGCATCCCATTGTAAAGCTGATGCTGCCATCGCCCGCCAGATGCTGGTCGACGAAGCAACTGTCCTGGTCCTTGCACAGGGTGTACTGACGGCATTTGGCAGGGTGATCCACGTCCTGGCAGTCAAGGCACACAGTACCGTTCTTCTCCATCTCGCATCGCTCCCCGGTCCACTTCAGCCCGCAAGCACACTGGAAGCCTCCTACCAGGTCCGTGCAGGAGCCGCCGTGCAGACAGGGGCTGGACGCGCACTCGTCCACTTCCATCTCGCACGCCTGGCCCGTGTAACCTGTCTGGCACTGGCACGTGAAGTTTGCGCCCTGCACCTGACACGTGGCGTTGTTTTGGCAAGGGCTGCTGGAGCAGGCGTCCAGCTCGCACACGGTGCCCGACCGCCCTGGAGAACACAGGCACACAAAGGCGTTGATCTGGTCCTGACACGTGCCTCCGTTCTGACAGGGCGAGCTGGCGCACTCGTCCACGTCCACCTCACACAGCTGGCCCTGCAAGCCTGCTGGACACGTGCAGTTGTAGGTGGTGCCTCCCGTGGTGGTGCACGTGCCGTTGTTGAGACACGGCGCGCTGGCGCAGTTGTCTCGGCAGTAGGCGGCGTTGCAGTCGTCGCCATCGCAGCACCGGAAGCACGTGGTTAGGCCGTCTTCCTGGCGTCTTCCGAAGCCGGGCATACCAAGCTTAGCGGCGTCGCAGACGATTTGAGTGGTGCAGCCCTGGTGGTAGACCACCAAACCGTCCAACGATAGCAACTCCTCCACGTAGCATATGCCGTTGGAGCCTTGACAGTCAGTACTGTTCTGACACGACACGGGGTCGTCCAACTCTTGGCAAGTAAAGCATGACGTGGACAATGTCTTGTCGATTTGACCCGCGACGAGAAGGAAGACAGCAAGGAAGAGTATGGGAAACGGAGTTCCCATTTTCTCGGGTTTGGGCGTCGTGCGAATGAGAGGAACTAAGGTCGTAGGACGACGATGCAGTGAGGCGTTGGAGTCGAGACTCAAACCATGTCGTCGATTCCATCAGTACAGAAAGGAGGGGCTAGGGCTTATCTCAGCCGACCCGACACCGACAGTTCTGCTTATCTTTGCACCCATTCCCTGGGAAAAGGGCACACAACTATTTGCGTCAAAGACAGATCTAATCTTTGACCTTCTGTCAGTGGCTTCCAGATGCATCAGTCCTCTCCTCTTCACTGGGAGTATCAATTCTGCAAATCCTTATTTTGGTTTCTGCATTAAATGTACGGATATTGCCGCTCTCGGTGTTACGATAGCCTGCCGTTTGCGCGCGCCTACACACACATCATACACACACACACACACACACACACACACACACACACACACACACACCACGCACACTACACACACTACATACACACACTACACACACCCAAAGAAAGGTCTCAAGCGGTAAAACTCAATTTGCAGTCCCCTCAGTTCCGGGTCAATCTCAATCAAGCTGCATAAATGATGCAAGATGATGTAGATTTTGCCTTGACATCGTTTATCCAGGCTTTACGTACCTGTGCAGAATGTATGCTCAGAGAAATTAGATGTGATGGTGGGTGGTGGAGGAAGACGCAGGGCGAAGACGAGTTGCTTTTCACGCTTTATTGACCACTGGTGGAGGGGTATTCTTTTGTTGTTGCAGCATTACCAACAGCATACCAAGTTTCTCGTCCACTTAGAATGCAGCAAAGTTTAATATCAATACTTGCACAAGCAAGCCACTTGATTGGACCAAAAAGACGGACGCGATAGAATGCCGAGTAACTCGTTAGCGGTTTGGTCAAACGCACTATCAACCAATGGAAATGCTTGGAAGGAATCACGAATTAGACTTTAGTTTAGAAGACCGTTGGTTAAAACTTGTGTAC
>JAWQFJ010012280.1:10000-22500 GCA_034096865.1 Theodoxus fluviatilis
ACACTGGCATCCAGCATTGGTTTGGACGAAATGCACGGAAAACAGTCAGTCACTGTGTTGTAAACATCAATGGAAGTCACTTTTCCCGTGCTTTTCGTGAGGGCAGTTGTCGCGGCGGTGGCCTTCCTGGTTCTCTGGCAACTCTGTGACGCCGGGGAACAGCTGATCTGGGCCGGCTTGGATGACCGTAGATTCTTCGAGTCTCTGTTGACGATGGCTGTAGGATGGCACTCTGTACTGGTTCACGATCCCCCATGTGATCAGCAGACGACGACTGGAGGGATAGTGTGCGATCTGTTCCTTTTTCGGCACCGCCAGACTCTTTTTCGCTTGTCGGAGCACCGCTTTCTCCCCTGCAGCTGTCAAAGCAGTTTTTCATCATCTCCTTAAACTCCTGTCCCAAATCAAGTCTGAAGTTTTCAAAATCTTCCAGGGTAGCCTCCCTGTTGGATGAAATTGGTGAAGCACTGGCAGTCTCGATATAGTCTCTGTGTTCACATGAGGGACAAACGAAGCTTGAGCGGAAACATCTGGGATGGAGGATGAGGCTTTTACTATGTTGTCACTCCTGCAACTTGTGGGGTCAAAGGTCAAGGCTTTCGTAGCGTCATAGCTTGGCCGTGCACTTGCACGGGAATCTCGTGCAAAATCAGGAGCGACAACGGAGGAATTCGCGACATCAATATCACCGGTATTTAAGGTTGAAAAATGGTCATTCTGCCTCTGCTCACCCTTTCTTCTGTGATGTTCTGCCCGCTGCTGGTCTCGACGCCGCTGAGCAGATGTTTTCCTTCTCCAGAAACCGCCCGTGGTGCTTGTTAACAATGGCCGACCATCACTATGCATGAATCGTAGGACAACTACAGTGTTTCACCTTCCCCGTCCACCTTCCATGAAGTAAGCGCCTCAGTCGTAAGCAGAGAAGTTAACAGAGTCTCCAGGGCAGCTGGTAGTCCAGCAACTGGCATGGTGTCTTTGAGAGAGAGAGAGAGAGAGAGAGAGAGAGAGAGAGAGAGAGAGAGAGAGAGAGAGAGAGAGAGAGAGAGAGAGAGAGAGAGAGAGAGAGAGAGAGAGAGATTCATGCAACAACCTTCCAAACATGTATTTGCACTGTCGCACGCTTTTTGAAATCTATGACGGACATAATACATACGATCTCCTTTTCTGAGACAAATATTGTCCGGCATGCCATGCACTAAACCATTTGTGCAGTGGAATAAAAATAGGATACAAGAACATGAGCTGAAAATTTCATAATTTCCACCAATATTCCACCTCCTCATCCTGTTTTTCCCCCTCCCAATTTCGTATTTGATTCTACTGTTGCGGGAATGTGGTCTGTTACTCAAGGTCCGTCCCAGCTTGCGCCATTAAAGTAGAAAGCAGGACTCAGGTGAGTTTTCTACAGGAGCTTTATTCCTTGACTGGTCAGCGCTTCCAGCAATCACTCGTGCCCCCACAGCGGTCACTCGTGCTGCTCAGGCTGCGCCTAAAATACGTCTCCTACAGCCTCCCAAGCGATCTCAGCTTCCAGTGACGTTACCCACGCACGCATACGCTTTTAAATAGTCTCCTGCCTGGGTTCTGAAACATTCTAAACGACTTCTGCATTGCCACGTCGGCATAAACTGGAGGGGACGCCACCCCCACCCCCCCACCCCCCTCGACCGACAAGGGCCAATCAGTGGTCAGTTCGCTACTACGCATTGAGATGGGTATATTCCAGTCCCTTCCCAGCATTCTGCTGACTAATTCTGACCCCCCACCCCCCACCCCCACCCCCGACCCTCTGCATGCTGACAAGGCAGAAATCGCCTCCACCCCCCCCCCCCCCACCCCCACCCCCTCTCACAGACCTGGATCTGGATCATATAAGTTGCAGTAACCACAGGCGCGTTCAGGAGGCGCAGAGTACTCGGTGAGTTCCCGCGAGGTCTCGGTGAGCTGAATCTGCGCCTCCTGAACGGCAACGGAACAAGTGTGATCGCGCCAAGATGGCGTCCAATGCTGACTTCGACTACCCACCGTCGTAAAAGCGTAATCTTCGAGGTGGCAATGCTCGAATTGGCTTCTGAATCGGTTGCACCGTTCGCCTCGTTACAGTGACACTCAGTTCAAATGTCATTTTCGGATGAACCGCACATCTGTTCAGGTAAACAAGTTTCTTCATCATAACTTCTGCTTGTTCTTCGTTGTCGCACTCGTGATGAAAGCAGTAACATAAAAATTATCGTCTGCACAGGCGTGCAACCCCATTGATCTATAAATTTATATATGTATATTCCTGTTGCTCGTGACCCTCGTCTGTCTACAATGATCAAAGACGCTACATGGAAGGAGGGGACCGGTTGAAGTGTGTCGACTAAGAAGACAACTGTCAAACACTGGACAAGGGACGTAATTATGATTGGACGCTGCTTTGTTACTTCCCTTTACGGTGGCGCTAGCCGGCTGATGGACAGTTTTCGTAATAAATTGACTCTGGTGAGAACCCAAACGAACAGAGCGATGATTCTTACCTGTCGTTACTCTTTCGTACACATCATCCGGCACCAGGATGGTGTAACTTCGGCCCAGGTTGGGGTCGGCAAGGTTTACTCTCACGAGCACGCACGGCATTGTATCAGTGGAAGCCATTTTGGATTTCAAGGCGGGCAAGCTCAAAAATGGGATCCGGCCGTGCGTTCAAGACGACCTACCGGTAGCCTACCGGTAGCCTACCTACCGGTGTGCCATCTTCCGTGTGTTCAAGACGACCTACCGGTAGCCTACCGGTAGCCTACCTACCGGTGTGCCTTCTTGAACGACTCGTTATGACCCAACGGTAGCCAAGATGGCTTCCAAGATGCCTTCTCATCGCCGCGGATTGCGCTTCTCAACCAAATGAGTAAACCAGCAGCTGCAGACTGCTTGTTCCTTGTGGAAGCTGATGAAATACGTTAAGTTGTAGCTGTGCATGAATGCTCGACATCGCTCGAATAGAAATTTATGTCAAAACGACAGTGCTGACTTGGTGTAAGCAAGAATAGTTCGATGCACTCTTCAAGGGAGGTAACACCACAAACCAAGGGCTAAATGTAAGAAATAAGAGTTGCTTCCCTTGAAATTGTTTTGCTCTGTCGTTGAAATGTTTGCTCACATCTTGCCCGGTAATTATTTCAGAGCAGTTATTCTTTTAAAAAAGAAAAGTACAATATCAGCCTACCTTCTTGTAACATCTCGCATAGGCTGGGTAATAATCACAGGTCGAAATGCGTGCCACAGCGCATATTTGTGATGATGACTTTCTTCCTTTCCCCGAAGGCAGCCATTTTGGCTATGCACGGCGCAGCGGGCGCAACGGCTCTCCGGCGCGGTACGTACCGGTACGTACCGGTAGCCGTAACAAGTCGTTCAAGATGCTACCGGTACGTACCGGTACATACCGGTAGGTGTCTTGAACACGCCCCTTGTCACATCGCGAGGGCTCGGCGAGCTGAGCCGTTCAGGAGGGAAGGCTTGGCGGGACCCCGCGGGACCCCGCGATAACTCGCCCTCCTGAACGCGCCTCACTTCTGGTTGTCATCGCAACTGATGCGGGATGCTGCTCACGCAGCCCGGGCTTCTGGACTCGTAGTCACGTGTGACGAAGCGGGCGGCTTGGCGCTGAACTCTCTCGAGTTTGTCAATGTCCTTCTGTAGGTAGGGCTCCCACACAGTTGCTCCGTATTCCAGTTTTGACCGTACAAGGGAGATGTACAGCGTCTACACTCTTTGGGACAGTTCCAGAGATTCCGACGTAGGAAGCCCACTGTCAATGCGGCTTTGCTGCAGATGCTAGAGATGTGGGATGACCACTTGAGATCGGCGGACAACAGTATGCCAAGGTAGGGGCTGTGTTGTAATTGCTGTAGGATTACTCCCTCTAGGCTGTACATGTAGGACGACTTGCTTTTGATGGAGAGGATGGAGCACTTCTGCGCGTTGAAGCGCATGCCCCACTTGTTGGCCCAGTCTTCTAGTTGTTTCAGGTCGGCCTGGAGCGTGAGGTGGTCTTGGAAGCTTCCTGAATCTTCTACAGGCATCTCACATTACATTCACAACACTACCATATCCCCTCCCTTGACTATAGGTTCATTCAGGCAATCTGTATCATCTTCACTTCACTTGTCCCGTAGACGTAGTCTGGACGACCGTAGGGGCACCACAGATGATCTGGCAACCAGTTCTCTCCATTCCTCTCGCCTCTCAGACTGTCTCAATGCTTCGCTGAACCTCATCCCTGTCCACTCTGAGACGTTGTCCTCCCATCTTTTCCTTTGTCTGCCTCTCCTCCTCCCTCCTTTTACTGTGCCTTGTAACACAGTCTTGGCAAACCCTGACGATCGTGAGACGTATCATTGCCGAAGGACGGACCACCCTGAATCACGAGCCGACACGAGCCGACACAAGCCGACACGAGCCGACAGCTTAAAATCAACTTTTATCATATCTTTTTGAGGTTTTTCCCATTCTGATTATACTCTAATTATATTTACTTACTTATTTACGATTTTATGCAATTTATTCATGCGGCTAAATACAGCTAACTACTCCCGGCGTCACCGCTTCTGATTGGCCGGTTCGTGTCACGTGACGTTTATTGGCGCTGCTGAAATGGTCGACAGCTTAAAATCAACTTTTATCATATCTTTTGGTGTGGTTTTTTTCATTCTGATTATACTCTAATTATAAATTTACTTACTTATTTATTAAAAAAAGAAATAGCGATAATCTGCGAGAAGTACCATCATGCCATTCCATATAGCTGACATCACTTCCCCCACTGCAATTGAAAAAGTGATTTTGACCTGGCTGGATGTGCGTGTAATTCGTTGTGGGGCGTTACGAACAAAACATTCCTGTATTCTCACCAATGGTCTAAGGGAGGCAACTCTAGTTTAGAATACTGTAGGGACCACCTTTCTTTATGATTTCTTTTGAGGGGAGTTTGAATCAGTGAATTTTTTTATGTGAACACCCTATGTTTTGCAAAAATGGCCGACAACTACTTTTCCGTGAAAATCTTTCAATTTATATAGTGATTTTTCTTTTCTAGGTGCCTTTTTTATATTGCAAATGCTATGAGAATATAGGTAAATATATTGGCATTGTTTTTGCATTTCAGATTTTTTTTATTTTAAGGCACCATTCCAGCATTTTTCAATTCTTGCAACTTGACTGACGATTTTTGAACTTTTTTTTTTTTGCTGATTACATGCATTATTTCAGTAGATATAACTCAAATCATGCACATTGAAACATTTTGATCATGATTTGTTTAAATTAAGTGAATAAATATCTTTTATTTGATATATAGCTTTTGTCATTATTTCATGGCTTTCTATTTTTGTTAGATTTTTTAAAATGCTTAAAAAACCTACGTTGCTAGTGAGTTAAGGGAGTTCCAGCTCGCGTTGCTGTTCCGCTCGCGAAGTGTGTCGCTGTTTTTGTTCGCGGGATCGTTTTCTGTGTTTGCTCTCGTTCGGCTTTACTTTACTTTACTTTACTTTACTTTAGAGTGAGTTATGTGCCCGGGCGAGCGGATCCGTCGACATGGCGAGTTTCCCTTGCGGCGTTTGCAAGTTGGAATGCACCAGCGACTGTGGCTGTATTGAATGCACTTCTTGCGAGAATTGGATCCATCGGTAAGTACCGTTGAGAGAACAACAAATATGAGGGCCGAAATGAGGGCTCCATACAAATGGGAATAGTAAAAAAAATTATAATCAGCGTGTTTCTCTGTTTGGTGTGGGGTCCCGCCAATAAATACTGTGCGAAAACATGACACAAGGATTTATAGACAATGACTTATCCTATTAATTTATCTGTAAATCGGTCAAATGACATATGATGGGCTCTGCCAAGAATGATATATGTCCACTGACCTTTTCACGGTCTGATGACAAATGGGCAAAATGTCGGGGGGCAAGCATAGTTTGAATTATCCCTGCTTGTAAATCTGTGTAACCTGGAGGATTTTTGGCGTGTTTATTGGACTGGTATATTTTTCTAAGATATAAAAGATAATTGACTTATTGAGGTACAGGTTTTAGGTTTAATTTCCGTCACCTAACTCTTTAACCGTTCACATCTGCTATTAGTACATGTATGCGTCATCATAAATAATGATCTTTCTGCATATCAATGCAAGTAAATAGGGTATTCATTGATAATTAAAGCCCAACAGGTTTGGCGTGTTCTATCCATTTGTAGGTAAATCATAGCAAAATAGGTTGCTACATCCAAAAACAATCTCAACAAGCAATGCTATGTTTTTTCTCACAGTACTTGCCACTTGGAATTTTTATGGCCATATGTCACTCACAAACAAGTCACTTATTATTTGTCCTGTGGGTGAAGGGGGACCCCTGATCTTTTCTACATCACTGCTGTTATATTCATAATTTCCTAATAAAATGTTTGTTTTTGCACAGGACATGTGTGCCGGGTATGTCAGAGAAGCTGTTCCAGTCTTGGAAACCGGCGCAGCTGTCTTTCCTGTGCCCACACTGCGTCTTTGGTGGTGTCCCAGCAAGCTGGGCTGCGTATGATTGTGCTGGAGCATTGAGCAGGTAAGGTATTCATGGTATACATTACAAGTCGGGGTTAGAAAATAAAAACTAATTCTGAGGGCCAACCAGAGATGATTCTTGGCAATGCACATCTAGAATTCAATATAGCTTGTGTCTCCTTCAACTATTTCAATGGTTCTGCCCCTCTCTATCTTTCCGAACTCCTCCATGCTTACTCGCCCTCTAGACAGCTCCGCTCTTCTGCCGATTCCAGAATTCTATCATCCCCTCAGTTAGTACGAAGTCACTTGGCCAACGCTCTTTCTCCTATCAAGCTCCCTTTATCTGGAATGAACTCCCAATCTCTGTCCGGCATTCTTCTTCTCTCTCTTCTTTCAGATGTGCCCTTAAAACTTAAATGTCTATATGCGCCTTATGCATGTTTTGTTGTTGTTGTTGCAAATTACCTGGGCTAAACACTCCCAGGATGACCCAAGTGGGTAAGATGATTGCGTGTGTGACTGTTTTTGAACACCCCGCCATATAGGCAGCCACACTCTGTCTTCAGGGGATTTAATCTCTGTCTCCAGAGAATGCCAGTTGATATTTTAGGAGCTTACCACGGCTGAAGATAATCCCCACATAAGAGTGCATCCATTGCTTTGATTTTTGGCATTACCCTAGCTCATGCCTGGAGCATTACCCTAGCTCATGCCTGGAGCATTACCATAGCTCATGCCTGGAGCATTACCATAGCTCATACCTGGAGCATTACCCTAGCTCATGCCTGGAGCATTACCCTAGCTCATGCCTGGAGCATTACCCTAGCTCATGCCTGGAGCATTACCCTAGCTCATGCCTGGAGCATTACCCTAGCTCATGCCTGGAGCATTACCCTAGCTCATGCCTGGAGCATTACCCTAGCTCATACCTGGAGCATTACCCTAGCTCATGCCTGGAGCATTACCCTAGCTCATACCTGGAGCATTACCCTAGCTCATGCCTGGAGCATTACCCTAGCTCATGCCTGGAGCATTACCCTAGCTCATGCCTGGAGCATTACCCTAGCTCATGCCTGGAGCATTACCCTAGCTCATGCCTGGAGCATTACCCTAGCTCATGCCTGGAGCATTACCCTAGCTCATGCCTGGAGCATTACCCTAGCTCATGCCTGGAGCATTACCCTAGCTCATGCCTGGAGCATTACCCTAGCTCATGCCTGGAGCATTACCCTAGCTCATGCCTGGAGCATTACCCTAGCTCATGCCTGGAGCATTACCCTAGCTCATGCCTGGAGCATTACCCTAGCTCATGCCTGGAGCATTACCCTAGCTCATGCCTGGAGCATTACCCTAGCTCATGCCTGGAGCATTACCCTAGCTCATGCCTGGAGCATTACCCTAGCTCATACCTGGAGCATTACCCTAGCTCATGCCTGGACGGGTGTAGTAGGCTATTTTTCCTGACCAAGTGTGACCGACGAGTGACTTTTTTTAGGTCCTCAAAGTTTTTAGTCATACTGATGAACGTCCTCTTCTTTGGTGATAAAAGAATGCACACGCATACTTGCAGTTAAGCAAGAAAGCACACACCTACACATCCGAGACCGACAGAGAGAGACTGTTAGACAGACAAGTGTTGTGGACATTTATCATTCAGCACACAAACAAGAGAAAACAAACCCAAAATAAAAGCAAAATCGAAAGAAACTATTGTTGTCACTTTGCCTTCACACTCGGTGATATATCAATTTTTTGCACCATATAGCAAAGAAGAACATATTGATCACAGCCTGTTTTAGAATATTTGCCAATCACCCTCTAAAATGATGTCAGGGGTGAAAATACCCCTAAAACTCAAGGAGGGGGTGAGACCACCCTTCAAAATAAAAAGTTATGGGGAACACTGGGGATAAGCTATGCATGTTAAGGCGACCTTGGTTCAAGGTCAAGTTCATGAGATGAGAAAACAGGTGTTGAAAGTAGCAACTTTCTAAGACATGATTTAGCGTATTAACACCTAACTATGGCATGGTAGTGTATTAGCTCATTATCTGCAAAATTTTTCTCATGGAGTTGACTTAAGATGAAGGCCAAGGTCGTAAGAGGGCAAAGTGTTAAAAACTTTATTACTTTTCATGGACACTATTACTGTGGAGTCCTCTTGTTGTGAAATCTGTTATTGTGATTTTCCTATTATTGTGAACAGTTTTTCATTTCCCTTCCATTGTAATCATGACTAAAATCGACCCTCTTACTTAGTGTGAAAGTCGGCTTATTGTGAACATTTTTACCTGTCCATTGGAGTTTTAAGAGGATTCCACTGTATTAACACTAAATTAACACTACATAATGCTTTACTGAATTGTTATATATTTTGTTCTTAGGATCTATTGTGCTGTTGAGTCCGGCCAAGACTACTGGGCCTTTCAGTCGGAGCGATTGCTGCTACAGACATGATGTGTCACTGCCTGCCGCTCAGCCTGGGGCCGATAGAGAGGGGCGCAGCTGCAACGCTTCCACTGCGATTCTGAAGAAGAGGTGCCCTAAAGTTCTGAAGGAGCGACGCCCTTTGCAAGTCATCGGTGACGGTAACTGTTTCTATCGGACCGTATCGCGAGCACTTTATGGGAATGAGGATTGCCACCTGCTCCTCAGGCTCCTCATCGTGTTGGAGATTCTTGAAAACCCACGATACTATGATCAGGGGAAGAGGTCTCATATAGATTAAATTAACGATTTCAGAATCGTCGTTGGCAACTGGCGGGAACTTCTGTTGGCCACTGCCAAAGTTGGCTCATATGCCGAGATGATGCATATTTATGCTGCAAGTGCTGTTTTGAGGATTGCACTGTACAGTTTTTGTCCTCCATCCAACAACAGTTATGCGCTTTCTGACCCATATACTCGCATTGTGCGTGGCAGGGGGGTTGGCAAGTCTAGAACTGCTGACCACATGATCATGTGGTCCATGATGACCCCCCCTGCAAAGTCTGAATATTTCAAGCCAAATCATTTTGTTGTATTGGCTGAAAAGGGTTCTGCAGTTTTGGACTTTGTTGATCTCTCAAAGGATGATTACCCACCTCTGGAATCTTAATTCAATAACCGCCCTCATGCCCCTCCAGCCACCCATCCTTTCAGAGTTCCTTTTCTTGCGGGGATAATTATCAAATTGGGTAATTTCTACACGCACATACACACGCGTACACACACATACATTTTCCTGGGCTGTTGTACATTTGGGTTTGCATTGATATGTGTTTGAATGACGTACAGCGTGCCTCCCCAAAATTCTTTCCATGTACATTTCGGATTTTTCGACGACATGTGTTTGCGGCATCGTTTCCGAATTGTAATTTCGGAACGGCCGCACCTTTCACGTTTCATTGTATTTGGGAACAACCCCCAAATTTTATCGTCTGCTTGACGTACATCGTGCCGCCCAAATTTTCTTTCCTTGTACATTTGGGATTTTCATGGACAGGTGTTTGCGGCGTTTTTTCCGAATTGTAACTTCGGTACCGGCCCTCTTTCACGTTTGATTGATGTCAATCGGGCCTCCCCGAGTTTGCTGTCCGGGTACCATTCGAGTGGGTTGGGACGTACACTCCACCCTAGTAGTTTTGTTTTGAGACCTTATTGGATATGTTCAATTGGCGGTGTCACATACCTACACTTGACGACCTCCAACCTTTCCTCTTCGATTACCATCCTGTACATCAATTTGCATGTCCCACCTATGTTGCTTTCCATGTACTTAATGGTTACTCGTTTGATCGAGTCCCTCGTGACTCTGGGAAGGGTAGGAGCCATGCTTTTCCCATTAGGGTTTTTACCGCAGGTCCTCCCTTCCTCCTGGCGCTTGTATCACCCAAATGGAGCGGAACTCGCTCGCTTCCCTCCTTGCCAGATTAAACGGAGTCACAGCTGCAGTTTTCAGTTACCAGAACTGAGGCCCGGCTGTGGCCATTCGCAAACTCATACCCGCTTTCATTGTGGTTTCTTCTCTGTTGCCCCCTGGATATCAAATTACGGCGGCTAACATAAAGTATACGATAAGATGAAGCGACTGTCGCGCCCACACCTGCTAGGTGGGACCTTAACCTCTCATGCAGAGGGAGTCAGGAACTCAAAGACTACTATTGGATAACAAAGATTTATTCACTCCCCGGCCATGCCGCAGAATGAAGTAGATGGATGCGAAAGTGAATGATGACAATGACGATAGATGATTGATGACCTACAATTTATGCAACCAAGCGATGAAAGATGAAACAATACTACACCACACACCTCAAACCCAACACAGGTGAAAACGCATTCCTCTCCCAACCCAACCAAACCTTAATGGTTGCCCGTGGCTCTCATGGTGCAGCCTTAGCCACAACTCCACCATACCCACGCAAGTACAACAAAACCATGGTTGTCCAACAAATGTCAATTTCACGTACGCACCACAAAACTATGGTTGTCCCCCCAACTATCAATTGCACGCAAGCACAACAAAACTAGGGTTGTCCAACACTGTCAATCTCACGCCAGCACAACAAACCTACGGTTGTCCACGACTCAATCTCACGCCAGCACAACAAAACTATGGTTGTCCACAACTGTCAATCTCATGCCAGCACAACAACTACAACTGTCCACCACTGTCACTCACACGTCAGCACAACAGCTACAGCTGTCCACCCCTGCCACATGGGGCCCCTCTGCGAAAGGCCGCAGAACGGAGATGAAGAAACAAGGTGACGAAGTTGACCTTCCCCTGGACAAGGTGAGCTCAGGGTGATGAGCATCAAGCACCGTCAGGGATGCGAGGATGATGATTGGCAGTTGATGATGACGTCGACAGCGACGAGGAGCCACAAGGACCTTGGACGATGACGGTCATTCAATAAGCTTTCTCGTAATATGTGTTGTTTCTGCATGATGTATGCTTATTTGGTCATTTGGCACATGACCCGTGAACAGGAAAAAACCTGTGACATTCGGGCACTAATAGCTGACACCCGGAGGGTTAACATGGTAACTTCACTTAGTCTTGTCCGACCTGCATACCACAAAACCAAGTTGGCCAATGGTATGATGTTGACTTTAATCAATGGAAGCAGCTGTCAACAAAAGTGAAACAAGAAAAAGATACCACCGGAAGGAAGAAAAGTAAATAAAATGGGATGCCTTTCTAATACAAATTTCTTCTTGCAACATGTAGTGATTCTGAGCCTACCATTTTGAAGACTACTTAATTTGTAGACCCTGCAAAGATGGTAAGAGTTCTAGAAGCATTGGATTTTCTCAAAAGGCTACTTTAATCTTAGTCTACAGGGATCATTCTTGGCAGGGCAGATCATTGGTCATTTGACCGATTTACAGAAAAAGTTATAATAGGTCATTTGTAGAATCAATAAGTCGTTGCCTATATCATAACTCTTAATTGATCCAATCGGAAATTAACATTGGCTTTATAGAAACCGCTCCTTAATATCAATAAGTCGTTTGACCAGCTGGTTGCTAAGTCATTGGGTCATTTCCAAAACGTATTTGTCAATGACCGACGCCAAGACTGATCCCCTGGTCTAAATAAGACAAGGCCATGCTCACCACTCAACAACTGTCTCACCGTCAGTCCACCCTGCACAAAAAACTTCACATTTACATTGGGAACAGTGAACCTCTTTTACAAGAGTCCATCCACTCACGCATTCTTCTACCATGGGAATGGCCCAGCAGTGCCACAGTGACTGGCACAGTCAGTGGCAGTCAGTGAGTGTTGTCACAGTCACAGTGTCTACTATCAATCAAAACAACACAAATACAGTCTAAACGCTTTCACTCACAACAAAATACAAGACTAATGAAATACTGAAAATAAATAAAATAAAAAGCAAAGCAAATCCCCTTAAAAACCAATCGTAGCAATATAAACCGAGGCGAAGAATCTGTTCGCTTGTCCACTCGTCTC
>JAWQFJ010012280.1:27500-45144 GCA_034096865.1 Theodoxus fluviatilis
GAACTTCTCTACAGTACTGCATTGTTGCAGTGATACAAAAACCTGCGTTATGAAAGGAAATCCTGGAACCAATTTTTTCTCATGCAATATTTTTAAGAATGGGAGGGTAGATGCAAAGCCACTGCCATCCTCCTCCTCTCCCTCCTCCTCCTCACCACTATCATATCATCATCACTGTCATCAACATCACTGTCACTACCATCATTATCACCATCATCATATTGTCATCAACACCATCAGCAGCATCCTCAACATCATCACCATTGTCATCATCACCATCTCAACATCATTGCCTACATCATCGTCACTGTCAACATCATCTACATCATCATCATCATTGTCATTATCATCATTGTTGTTGTCATTGCCTGTAACAGCCTTTGGGTTGGAATTATTATTCTCTGTCATTTGCCTAAAACAAACAACTGTGCTTACATCCCCACCTTCCCCTCTTTGGATACTTTTAGTTCTTGAAAGAGGCCAACTTCTCTTTTCCTTCACCTTGCAAAGCGATGTTGCATTCAATGCCACTTGTTGTGCTGTAAGCCCTCAATGAACATGGCATGCTTTATATCTGCATGACATAGAGCAACAAAATGGTTTTCAAGACTTAATCCAGGGATTTTCTTTTTTCTTCCTACAATGAATTATGTTGATAAAATTTCATTTTTGCAAACTAGTCTTGTTGGAACAGTTAGAACTGCTGTTAAAAATGTTGGCAGACAGCTTTTCAGGAGTGATGCTAAAGATTCTCTTGGCTGTTTTTGCCCCTAAACTATCAACAAAAGCATTGCACTCGCAGTGACATTTAAAACTGTTGTGAATGATTTGTATTTGGAAATGTTAGTCACATCCAGTTACCATTTGAGAGCATGTGCAGTTTAAAACTTGTTTAGAAATCACCACATCTGCTTCGATGTAATAAATGCTTCATGAATTTGTTCCTCTTGTGGTTGTATTCGTTATAATTTTTTAAGTCCTCATTGATTCTTTTTCTTTTCTTTAATGTGATTTTGATGCAGTTAAAATCATGCACTTAATGAAACCTTTGAAAACATAGGAACATTTCATTAAACTGTTACTAATTCCAAAAAAATAAATTAATTAGTTCTTTTTCAATTAGTTTCATTTTTTGGTTTGTTCATTTTGTAGATATTTATAGACTAGCCATTCATATATGTACACATTTATTGGTCTCTGTCCTGCTGTAAATGGGCCACCTTCATGTACCAGTTGACAACAGAATTGCTAAATCAGAACATCAAGGCGCTGTGCTGGTATCTACCTCCTGGATGGTAAAACATGTATGTAGTGGAGCCCTTTGCCCTAGAACTCATCTCTGGGAACTGAATAGGACTGATGGATAGATGGAGCTTTATGGCCCATCAACCTTTGTAGGCTATGTAAGGCCATTGAGCACAAAAATCACTAGAGTAAGCAATAATCAAGTAATGATGTTCCTAATAAACACCTCTCACGAATCGCGTATGGAGACGTGGTGGGTCTATTCTGACCCCCAACCCACAGGGGGCTGAAAAGGATGAATTACCACACCTCCTTTAAGGGCCTGTAAGTGTATCATTGCATAGATGTACAGGAGTGTGACTTGGCTGGATGCCCATACTCGGGCCAAGCTCCTGGCTGCTGACGTGGAGTTGGGCTCCACCTTGGTTGGTCTGAATGCACAGTTGGATGGCAATGAGCTGACTTGGCCCTTGTAGCCTCTTAGCTGCTTGGGGCCTCCCCTGGCCAAGCTACTGGAGCAGGTCCCAAAGCCCAGTGACCGGGGGCTCCCCTGGCCAAGCTACTGGAGCAGGTCCCAAAGCCCAGTGACCGGGGGCTCCCCTGGCCAAGCTACTGGAGCAGGTCCCAAAGCCCAGTGACCGGGGGCTCCCCTGGCCAAGCTACTGGAGCAGGTCCCAAAGCCCAGTGACCGGGGGCTCCCCTGGCCAAGCTACTGGAGCAGGTCCCAAAGGCCAGTGACCGGGGGCTCCCCTGGCCAAGCTACTGGAGCAGGTCCCAAAGCCCAGTGACCGGGGGCTCCCCTGGCCAAGCTACTGGAGCAGGTCCCAAAGCCCAGTGACCGGGGGCTCCCCTGGCCAAGCTACTGGAGCAGGTCCCAAAGGCCAGTGACCGGGGGCTCCCCTGGCCAAGCTACTGGAGCAGGTCCCAAAGCCCAGTGACCGGGGGCTCCCCTGGCCAAGCTACTGGAGCAGGTCCCAAAGGCCAGTGACCGGGGGCTCCCCTGGCCAAGCTACTGGAGCAGGTCCCAAAGGCCAGTGACCGGGGCCTCCCCTGGCCAAGCTACTGGAGCAGGTCCCAAAGCCCAGTGACCGGGGGCTCCCCTGGCCAAGCTACTGGAGCAGGTCCCAAAGCCCAGTGACCGGGGGCTCCCCTGGCCAAGCTACTGGAGCAGGTCCCAAAGCCCAGTGACCGGGGGCTCCGGGTGATGAGGGTGGCATCAAGTGATTCCAGTGGCGTGTCACACTTTGTTAAATAGACTTACTGAAGATGTCAGCTTGACATGATCGACACCTTTTGAAAGTTGGTACATCAATACAGATATAAATTATGTGCTGTATGCATGGAGGAAACGTCCCTCATGGCATGTTAAATGTTCAGTGACACATCTCTAACACTGTTGTCCATCACACAGGACAGGGGCACCTGGAGGCAAACTCGGCCAAGTGCATTTAACCAGAAGTGAGGAAAGGTGGCCAATGCTTGCATCGGACAGGCAGGCCCACAGGAAGACCCGGCTCCAGGCAAAAAAACCAACTACAGAATGTCTGAGGGTTTTGGAAGGGATTGTTATTATTACCTTGTGGGACTCGGCAGCCACAGAAACCATTCTATGACCTGATGAGGCTCTTGAGAGTGCCAATACTATGGTCCTTCAGGACTGCAGGAGATTTATGATGATCATAATGAACAGTGTTGTGAAGCTATTGCATCAAGTTGATGAAGGATTCTCTTGTCATCATGTCTTAATCCGTGTCTCCACTCCCCCTGTGGGTTCGGGGTAAGAATTGACCCACCGCGTCTCCCTACGCGATTCGTAAGAGGCGAATTATTAGGGACACCGTGACTTGATTTGCGTTTGCTTTGTACTGCTCTAGTGATTTTCGTGCTTAGTGGCATTACATAGCCTTCAAAGGCTGATAGGCCATAAAACACCATCCATCCATCCATCCATCCGTGTCTCCACAAAAGCCATGTGCTCTCAGTAAAAGAGGAGGAAAGTTCAGGCAGACAAGAAATATTTTATTGTTACATTGACATTGTGCAGCAAAATTCTCCACTATGTGTTCAACCTACACTTGATGGACAAGGACTGCGTAGAGAGAGAAATGTAGGCATTGGCTATTGGAGTGAGTAAGCTACAACTCCTGAATAGAGCTATGTGGTTTGACATCGCTTCTACTATTTTCCCTTTGTTATCAAAATTGCAGTGTACACATTCCTGCTTGTACAATTGTCAGTAATCACTCAAATCATTTTGTGATGTTGGGAAGAAAAACCAAAGGTTTAATCAAAATAATATGTGAATTCTAATTACACTGCAAGGGGATACTTTTTCCACCCTACAGTACAAGTATTCTCTTTAATATCAAGACAAAATTTCATTACATTCTAGTATCTACATTTAGCATTATGTCAGCCTGATGCAAACATATGGCAAACAACACAATCCAAACAAAATATTTTTATTATAAAATACGCAAGTTACAGGAAAGCACAGAATGAAGTCACCAGCAGTAGTATCAATTCACAACATGAGCATAGCACAGTAAGTGCCACAAAGCGCAACTGAACATGCACACTCAAAGAGTCAGAGGTGATCGATAGCATCCTTGTGCTGGAAGGGCAACATGCTATTCATGTCCTTGTACAGTGCAAACTTTTTCCAAAACAATCATGTCATCTCAAGTGGTGTTCACACCTTCCAGGATCTGAAGTCCACAGTATATGAAGATGATCAGCCTGTGCCGGGCATGCCAAGCATAGAATTCTCTATAATGTGTGTATAGTCACCAATGTTCCCCATGACATGCTAGAACATGTTCTGTACTTTGGTGTAAGTGTGAGGAGCCCTCTATCATCTTTGGTGCAATTGCAATCAGTGAAATGCATTTTGTAAGCCCCAACTTTTGCCAAGCTTCTACCTGAAATCACTACGGTTACTAGCCAAAGGAACTTTGACACTCCAACACCTCATGTGAGGAGTGACATCAACTGAACACATCATATTGCTACTTAGATGTGAGACACATATGAAATATTATAAATTTCTTTTATAAGAATGTTATAAACACTAAAATAATTGCAATTTTGGGTCATATAATCAATACAAATATCAAATTTTCTTTTCCAAAGTTGGTTATGCATGGATAAACCCAAGTTTTCAAATCTCCTAGTGTTCATTAGGAATTGAAGGGAAATATTCACTAACAGAAACTGGAGAGGGAAAAAATCCATATAATACAAAGATAAAAACTAAAATATCACAATTCTCAGGCAACATATTCTCGAAACGCTTTTGGGGAAATGCTTAACAAATCACAGTGGAAAGAAAACGAGGAGAACCAAAACAATCTCATTTGTACCAAACGTGCATTTACACTTTTGAATGAGAGAACGTTTTTATTGCAGAGACACATTACCATACAAGCAAAGAAAAACAAAAAACAAAAACAAACAATTCAAATTGAACATGTTCCAACATTAAGTGACTGCAAACATTTAAAAAATTGGATTTCAATATGACTAGTCGCACTGTTTTGGTCTTACAGGGGGTGAAAGGCCAGCTCCACATTTAAATTGAAAGATTAAAAAATGTTCATTGCCGTGTAACTTTACCCTGCAACATGACAGAGGCTGACACAACCCAAAAAGGAAAAATGGAGCTAATAAGCCATCGACAAGGATAAGGTCGAAAATACATCTGAAATCTTTCATTTAGGAGTGGCCATGTGTTTGCCATTTTTTGTACTTCAAATGTTCTGATGAAGATACATATGTACTTTATTTATCCGACATGGTAGGCATTTCTGATGAACTAACAAAATGCACTAGTAAGGTTTCCAATACTGTATCATTTCCCCAATAATTTAGGGAGAGAAACAGAATAAATTAATCACACCTGAAGTGACCATAAAAGGCTGATGGAAAGTTGTTTTTCTCCATGCCAATGAAGTAAAGCCCACAATTCTTTAATACTCAAAGCTACTAAAAATGTTATCCAAAACAGCCTAACTATTAAAAAAAATATTAAAAATTTGTAATGCAATGAGGAAAAAATACCTTTTACATCAGCCGATTATTTTTGTTTTTTACCTTGAATTACTACACAATTCCAGTATATCACACAGTGGTACTAATGGTTCTAAACCAAAACATTTTTTTATATCTCAGCTTTACTAACAGTGCAGTATACAATCTGAAAGTGAAATCATAAGAACTATCACTGCACTTTACCTTCCACATTATCAGGAGTAGCATCTGTTTCATGCCAAGGGAAGGGTGGGGATAAGGAATCACATCTAAGGTAATAATGCAATAACAATATATACACAGCACTGGATGAAAAACAGCGGCATTGCACAAGAAAGAACACGACACAGAACTGCAACATCTTGTGGAAGAGAGGCAAGAGAGATGATCAATAGGATATCTATCAGAAGAAGAGATTCCGAAAAGGAGAGAAAAAGGTGAATGACCAAATTTTTACCATCAAGACACTTGAAACTCAGACTCTTTGTAGGAAGGCACACCTAAAGAGTTCCCCAACCCTAAGGTGGTACTGATTGTGTCTTTATATGTCTTGAGAATTGTCATGCATTTACAGGGGCAGCTGCAGCAAATAAAACCATGAAACAAGAATAAAAAACAGTTATTCCACTCATTTTCTAAGATATTTCTCACAGTGCTGACAAAAATAATTTGTCTCCATACTAGGTACGGTATTTCCACCACTGTGCAACAAAAGAAGATGCTAGAAAGTTCTGGAAAGACATGATTCAACTTTCTTCTGGGCTCACCCAGGCCAAGAGGCATGCCAATAAGTTTGGTTTGTGATTTGTGACTAGCAGAAACTTAACAAATTCAGAATGTGCATAAGTACTTTTTCCCCCTTCACAGACTTGTCTAGAAAGATGGCAATCTTGCTATGGAATGCTGCAGCATGTGGACAAAACCATGCATTTCAAGACAGCAACACTCACAAAAAACATCACAAAAAGGTGCTAAAATCCCATAGGTACACACAGGTAAATGTAAAGTTAATGGCTTTGTACAACAACTTATTGCCCATGTCTTGGTCTCAAACCACTTTACGCTTTACCCCCTGATCACTGGGCCACTTGACCAAACCTTCACTGGCACCTGATGACTCACACACTCAGGCACCAGCACCAGCTCCATTTCCCTGCAGAGCATTCCAACCTGGTGCTGGCTCATGGCCACATACAAGGGTCAAGCTCACAGCAATGTGCCATAGCTGCCCTCACAGGCACCCAGTATTGCTCCTGGGGGGGGAGAGGCAATGTGAGTCAAGCACCTTGCCCAAGGATGCAGATCTATGATCCACACAGCTTTGAGTGCTGCTACTGTCAGCCACAAGCCACAGCAGGCATGCCCTCTAACTGCTGGACTAGAGCCCCACCATTGTGAACACGCTCACACAGAGAGACCAAGGGCACATGCATCATCACCAAAGACTATTTCAGATGCAAAACAATCACACTCACAAAGTAGACTTGAAAGATCATGCATGCAACTCGATGAACTCTATACTTGCCGGTTTTTTTGTGCATCAGTTCACAGTGACTGGTAAAATCCATGCACACCAGCTCTTACAAGAAAAAGGGTAAGTACTGAGTTTCAAATATCCCTTGAAAGAAATGATTGTGCTTTTCCAAATACCACCTGACATACATCTCAGACATAAGTATTCCATCTTTCAGGGAACCTTGAAACTTTTCAGTCATAATCCTACATTTTTTCCAACTGTAGCAGCAAATTTGTTCCTCCTCCACAATATAAGGTGAACATTCCTATCTCCATCTGACATTCCACATGGTGTTTTGCTATCGCTATCCCCTTGCCCTAAACATACAAGTTATTAATTTTGTAAAAAGTGAGGGAGGAAATTGGTCTTCCAAATTTGCATCCTGTCGAAAACTTCAGAAACAATATCAGGCTCTGGCATTTGGTGCATTTAGCAGACGCTAAACAGAATGACGAGTTTCATCTACTCTTTATTAGAACAGAAAACTAAACATAGAAATGGAAATCGTTCATTGTTAAATATAAACTGTATGAAACTTTTTCTTCCTTAATCACATTCATAGAGAACTCAACAATTATTGTCACATAAGGATAAGGAATAAGTGAAAAACTACATACAACAGAGTGATGGTTCTGCAGGCAAGTGTAGAAGATTACATTCGCAAATTTCGGTCAGGGAATGACTATTTTGAAAAAGACAAAAAATATAAGAAATCTGAAAATACTAAACTTCTCTCAGCAATGGTCTAAGTGAAAAGTCTAGAGTGCATTGGGAATGTCAAGATAATAATTCAGCAACACCACATCACTATGAAATGACAACCATGCATTCCTTCGAATAAAAGTAGTCAACATCTACAGGTCCACTACAGAGTAATCAAATAATCACCTCTATTGTAACCAAGATTCCTAAACTGAACAGAAAAGGCATTTCTCATGCATTTATCTAGGTATGATGGTGTGCAGACCTGCCAACCCACCAACATGCCAAGGAGTAGCATCCAGGGCCCGTATTCACAACGGCGATTTATCGGCGATTTATTTTAACTCCGATTTATCTCTTAACTCAGACGATTCCAACTGCCTGTTCTGCTCTCCCTTGGCTGGAAACCAGTATATATAGCAAAGCGCAACCTAGAATCCTCTGACGAGCGTACCTTATCTAACCGATCAAGATAACGCGGGGCTAGGGGATAAATCGAGTGTTAAAATGATAAATCGCCGTTGTGAATACGGGCCCAGAGCTTTTGGGAGTATCATTTAAGAAATAGGCGTACCGGGGGGGGGGGGGGGAAGAGAGAAAGGCAATGAAAGCGTTCTTCGTGAAGGGGGGGGGGGGGGCGCTACATGGAGGTCAAAAGGTCAAAAGTTCAGTTCGAGGCTGGCACGCGGAAAAATCGTAGTTTTTCCGGACGATCATAGCATCGTAGCAAGCATGTCAAAATCGTAGCATGCTACGCCTAAATCGTAGTACTTGGCAGGTCTGGGTGTGGTTCAGAGAGAAAAAGCTCAAGATACTGAGCAGACAAGATGTGGTATTAAGTGAAACTATGTGCTCTACATTAGTGCATGATTTGTCTTTGAAGATTTTCCGCACATAAGCAAGGAAATGAGATATGTACTATATTCTATACAAAGAGAGTATGAATTTGGGGACTTATTGTTATATGACTGAAAGACACAATATATCTACAGCATATTACAATTTAATCAATGTTTTCAAAAAATTAATCCAACAGATGAAAAAAAAATCTACGTTAAATGTGTCAAGAGATTTTCAAGATTCAAAATGCAAAGAAATCTATGTGGATAAGAATTGCAGGTGTAAGATTTCAACTGTTAGCATTCTTATAATTTCTACTGAGATAACATAACAAAATGCAGTTTATATATATATTTACCAAGAAATACCTCTCTAAAATACACTATACAAATACATGGGAATAATATCTACAAATAATTCACATGCCGTCACGTACACCTGATGTGACAATGTTTCGAAGGACAGAGTGAAACTACAGCCACTACATCCCAAAATGTAACACAGATAAAAGTCTTCTATTGGCACAATTGTGTCCTCAAACTCTTCATAACACTGTGGCACAAAACAGGTATTATGATTATCTGACCAACCCTCAACTAGCTCCAGATGATTTCCACTCCACTTTACTCCAGTCTGCTCTGCTCCACTCTACCTAAGCAACACATTGCCAGAAACAACCACCTTGGTCTCCAACCGACTCCAACTAGCTGAAACAATGACAAGAATCCTCACGTTTCCACACTGCCAAGCCCAGTCTAGAGATAAAAGGATGACACTTCCTGTCCCTCACTTCTTCCTTTCCCAATGTGCTACTGGACTCTACATCAATCAACTGCTCTCAGGGTGCGACCCTTCCTCCGAGCCGTAGGTGGGCTGGGGCTGGGACTTGAGGTTGGTGGTTTCAGTGAGGGAGGGACTATCAGGAGGGGGAGGCATGGGAATAGCTTCCGAGCTGTTGGTGTCCTTTGCCGCTCCCGGCTGTGTGGTGATGGGCGAGCCATCCGGGGATGGTGACGACTCATCCTGGCAGCATTGGAATTAGGTGTGAATAAATGAATGAACACATGAATGAAAGCATATATGAAATTATGAAAAAATGAATTAATGCTTGAATGAAAGGAGTTCTACTGCCTATCAGCCTCTGCAGGTTACGTAAGCCCACTGATCATGACAATCACAGGAGCTGGCTAGGGCATGGGGAAGACGAGTCTTGCTGGCCCTCCTTATTCATCCTTCATGAACCCAGGGTCTTTTCTCACCTCCAACCCAGAGGGTGAGGGGAGAGGTACAAATGAAGGAGATGTGAAAATAAATATACATCCCTGCTCATGATCATGCACTGAGTGAACATTTCCCCGGCTTATTAACAATTCTCCAATATATGTAAACCTTAATGACATGGCTCATCCTGTACATTAAGCTTTTGGTCAAAAGAAAAATCCTGTACCAATTACATAGGTTTACAACAAAAATACATGTATCATTCACAACCTGATGCTGTATCAGTTCCTTCCCACCCTCACGCGCACACATACACACACACACTCTCTCTCTCTCTCTCTCTCTCTCTCTCTCTCTCTCTCTCTCTCTCTCTCTCTCTCTCTCAAACACACAAACTCTCACATACACACACACACACACACACTCTCTCTCAAGCACACAGACTCTCTCACACACACACACATTCTCTTTCTCTTCTCCCCCACCCCCCACCCCATCCCCACAGTGACACACACACAGTGTCATGCATACATAAACATTCACACACACTCTTTCTCTCCCCCCCCCCCCCCCCCCCCCCCCTCTCTCTCACTCTCTCTCTCACATATACACACACACACACACACATACAAAAACACTCTCACACACGCACACATGCAAAGAGAACTCACATGTAGATTGGTATATTCTCCATCATCTTCAGGAGCTTGAGGTTTACACTTGCCGCAGCAGAAGTTGCAGCAGAGGCAACAGCAGCAGCAGCAGTAGAAGCCTGTTATGATGCCACAGAATATGACCAAAGCCTGCAAAAGAGACAGTGACAGGAATTATAGCAGAATCCACAGATCATCCCAAAATTCATCATCTGCAACTTCAAGGCAAAAAGGACCTGGTCAGGAAATCAGGACCTTGGCTGAAGAGGGTGCTGTTGGTACTGAAGCAGACATTTCTCAATCTGTGCCATCTTGTAAGTGCTGGATGCTACTCTGCATGCTACACTGCAATTCAGACTGAAATCTGTACACATGCATTAAGTATTTGAAGCAGGTAAGTTGCCCATGAGTATGGGGCAAAGAACTTCAATTTCATTTTAACAGAGTATATTCTCTTCTCAACTGAGGAATAACAACATACGTTGTTCCTATCCTTTGGGATTACAGTACTTTCACACCGGTCTCTATATTCCACTCACAGACTTTGCTATGCATTCCACATTTAAAAAATCATGATGTCTCTTTTCATCTTTTACTTCCACTCCATCATAGCCAGGGAGAGAAATGCCAAGTACTTCCTGAGAGCTTAACTGCAGATTACAAATCCACTCTTAATCATCCAAATGTATCAGCATCATTTTTGCAATCATGAAAGTCAAGTCATCACATGAATTATTATCTATAATCAACTCACCATAGAATGAAAATGCACTGACTAATGGCACTAACCTAGTCATGTTCTGAAAAAAGCCAAGCTAATAAGCTAGTGAAGAATCACTGCTCAAAGTTTTCTTTATGAATATAAGGCCAACAGAAAAACAAATGTGGCTAAAGTAACCTTGCTACACATAAAAATTGGGTCAGTAGGCTGAAGATTATTCTTTTCTTTTTAATAAGATGCTGAACTGAACATTAAAATTATGTATAAAGATTTATCTTTCCCTGAACATGCTCATAGGGCAGGGAGGATGGGACAGCATGCAGTTGGTTATCTACCATTGATTTCTTTCTTTTTGTTCTTTTTTACAAACAAAAAAGTTTAGGGTATGCAGAAAAAAAGGAGGGGTAGGTTGGGTTCCTATAACAACTTATTTTAATTTCTGGCCTCACATCTTGGCATGGTATTCAACGCCCTGAGCAATTCTATAGTGTTAGTGTTACCTCCAATTCTGTCCTAGAGTTAGCGACACCTCAGTGCACTCTTACACTGCACTGTTTTCTCCTGTATGCTCAATCTCGCACTGTATCTTATCATGAAGTGTATTGTGTATTGCACTGAGGAATATCCTACCTTGAACAGTACTGTATTGTCTTGTGCAATGTTTTATGAAGCACTGTATTGTGTTGGGCAACACTGTCACCACAAAAAGTGTTTTTCCTGTAGAGTACTGCATTGCACCAAGCATTATACTTTACTGTATTGCATTGTGAACTGCTTTTATCTCTCCTATGTAATGTACACCAATAAGCCGTCTTGCAATGTGCACTGTGCTCTGGATGGTATATGCAGACCCAAGCAGAAAACTGCAACTATATTGTACTAAATATTGAACTCACTAAAAAGTAAAATGCACACACTCTGTAGTATAAACACACACCACACTGTGTTGCAATGTATTGTGTCATGCAATTAATTGCACAGAAGTGAACACTTGTCTCACATGGTAGTGTACTCTGCACTACTTTGTATAGGACTGAACTGCATCTTGCACTGTATTGAGTAATAAATTGTACTACATGTGATTCATCCATATTCTACAGCATACCACACTGCATTGTATTGTACTTATTATCTTGAGCTGAGCACAGTTTTGCACAGAACTGACCAGTACAGAGTGCAGCACTTTGTTTTGTACTTTTCTGCACTGTGCTAATTCTACAGCACACTGTGCTAAATGTGCTCATTCTACAGCACACTGTGCTAAATGTGCTCATTCTACAGCACACTGTGCTAAATGTGCTCATTCCACAGCACACTGTGCTAAATGTGCTCATTCTACAGCACACTGTGCTAAATGTGCTCATTCTACAGCACACTGTGCTAAATGTGCTCATTCCACAGCACACTGTGCTAAATGTGCTCATTCCACAGCACACTGTGCTAAATGTGCTCATTCTACAGCACACTGTGCTAAATGTGCTCATTCTACAGCACACTGTGCTAAATGTGCTCATTCTACAGCACACTGTGCTAAATGTGCTCATTCCACAGCACACTGTGCTAAATGTGCTCATTCCACAGCACACTGTGCTAAATGTGCTCATTCCACAGCACACTGTGCTAAATGTGCTCATTCTACAGCACACTGTGCTAAATGTGCTCATTCTACAGCACACTGTGCTAAATGTGCTCATTACACAGCACACTGTGGTGATCTGCCGCCTACCTTGCACCATCCACTAGTGAGGACCAGGTAGGTGTTAACATTTTCCTCTCCAAACTGCTCCGCAGCATAGATACCCAGAGAGCCGTACTGGTCATAGATGCCTCGCCTTGTGTTGTCCGTCAGAATCTTGTGTGCTCGGTTGATTTCCTTGAACTTCTGCAAATGCACCGCACAAACACACAAAGTTGATTAAACATTTTCACAGCTTGATAATAACCTTTGTGCAACTGCAGCATCACTGACCCCTGACCTTCCAGTCCTTTATTCCTTTTCTTTTTCCCTTGTAAGTCCACAACAAAGGCATAAGAAAATTTAAGACTGTAGTAAATTAGTATGAGTGAACTGTATGTCATTAGGACTTGCACACTACCATCAAACAACCAGCATCTAAAAGATGGGCACACCCAGACAAGAAAACGTTCTTTATGGTTTATAATGCAGAATATTCTAACCTGTTTACACTCCAATACAGATAAGGGTGCACACACACACAAAAGAGTGTCTTTTAAAGAAAAGTTTTCAGTTTTTAGCCACAAACCAACCCAAGCTGGACATATTCCTGACTGGAAAACAAATGGACTGCAAAACATGTCTTAAAATATCTAAGATTTTTTACTTTCAATTTTTGTATCCTAAAAATTTAGGCATACAATATACATCTAAATCATATGAGTACACAAGGATCTGAATATTCCATTCATCCAAATCAATTATGCAAGGCATCACTGTGATCACATAAATGAATAGAAGCTTGTTCTGCTCATGACAGGACCTACGCTGTGCACCACTCTAAGTATCTTACCCATCATCTGTGAGAAAAATGTTATCAACATGCACTTACACCACAAGCAATGGAGCAGAGAAAATAAAGAGCAGAGTTACTTACATCAGCTGCATCAGGGTCATCTCTGTTCTTGTCAGGGTGGTACTTGAGGGCCAACTGTCATGCAACATGGAGTACAGTTACTGACCTATGGCAAAAGTAGCATAGGAGAAATTGGCATCTTCAAGTTTAACATTCTAATCATAGATGTCCTTTCTGAATGTTGTTGTTGTTATTGTTTATTCACAGTTTTGGCATTATTTCAAAGCAACGAAAACATTTAATAATTAAAGTTCCATTGTAAGATCCTTTGCTGCACGACTCCTTTTGTTTTAAAGCAGTTACCAATTTGGCAAATTCTTCTTCTTGGTTTAAAAAAATGCTAAATCAGACCTACAAAGTCCTCATTTCCAAAACCTATTTTGCCTGATTCACTATAGTTTCCACTGTGCCACCAGAGGTCTAATATCTATACATTTCAAAATAAACAAATGATTAATAAATATCATATAGAACAGTTTTATGTCTCACTAACACTAAGATATATCTACACTTCATCCCTTGGGGAGAGAGAGAGAGAGAGAGAGAGAGAGAGAGAGAGAGAGAGAGAGAGAGAGAGAGAGAGAGAGAGAGAGGAGAAGAGAGAGAGGAAAGAGAGAGAGAGAGGAGAGAGAAGAGAGAGAGAGAGAGAGAGAGAGAGAGAGAGGAGAGAAGAGAGAGAGAGAGAGAAGAAAGAGAGAGAGAAGAAAAAAGAAAGAGAGAGAGAGAGAGAGAGAGAGGAGAGAGAGAGAGAGGAGAGAGATAGAGAGTGAGAGAGAGAGACGAGAGGAAAAAGAGAGAGAAGATGGGAGAGAGAGAAGAGAGAGAGAGAGATAGAGAGAAGAGAGAGAGGAGAGGAGAGGGAGGAGAGAGAAGAGGAGAGAGGAGAGGAGGAAGAGAGAGAGAGAGATGAGAGAGAGAGAGAGAAGAGAGAAGAGGAGAGAGAGAGAGAGAGAGAGAGAGAGAGAGATTGTGTCACTTGAAAGTAAACACATGTATCATCAATGCTTAGTGCTGCATTTTATCCAGATTTCCACTAACAATAAGACATTATATCTCATATGCTTTGTTGTTAGATCCATGCATACATTTCCAATGCAATGGAAGTGATTTCATAAGTACTATCCTAGAAAGTGCTATCCTGCAAATATAACTTTTTAAAATCATTTTGAACAGTATTGATACTCTCAGTTTACCTCCATAACGTGTAAGTATACTGTTTCAAAATGTAAAAAACTGTCTTTTATCACAAGATACTCATAACACAGTGGTTCTGAATTGCAGCATTAGCTTTGTTGTCATAGCAGAATGCAAATGAATGCATGCCGCATAAAATGTTACCATACTATACACAAATTTCCATATATGAACACACCAGAATGGTATTTCATTCATGAGGCTGCAGGATATGCTGCTTCGGCAACAGAGAAGTAAGCATTATCTGTAACTCCAAGAAAACTCGGCTATGTAAGGTGACCCATGAGGCTGTATGATTTTGTCTGATATAAGTCTCTCACAGCAAGTATGAGACACAGGTGCAGCCTGTTGACTGAAAAAAACAACTGTGCTTCATCGACCTAATCCCCTTCATGATCTTATCTAATGAGGAGTGTTTGACAGCTGGGACGACAAAGTCAGATAAGATAGTCTGGAGGATGTTGTTTGTCTCCTAAGACTCTTACAATACCTAAAACAGACTTACTCTGTCACGACAAACCCAGACTATTGAGGAAGAGTGTAGGATGCCTGAAGATAGAGATATGCTATGAAAGCTTGCCCAAGACTATTTTGCAGGAAATGTTTGAAGACTGTCACCAGGCAATGCTCTTCAAATTATTGTGGAACGTCATTCAAGAAATTCCAGTCATATCCTCTCCACTATAAATGTATAAGGGTCTGTCTCAGAAACTGGGCCTAAAAGTGTGACATGGTGGTGCAAAAAAAAAGTTGCTTTAAATAGTCTGCAATGCACTTTTTCATAAAGCCTAACAATGGATGCAATGAGTTATGCAGGTGAAAAGATAACTTAGACAAGAATACAGGCTCCAGGGGTCTGGAAATGAGCGGCCAATAGGAAAATTGGCCGCGTAACATGGACACAAAATTCAAACCAATAGTACTACAAAATGGTAGTTAAAACCATTGTATTTTAAGAATACACCCTAATGGCCATACAGAAACAGCATGTAAACAAAATATTTGGGATTCAGAAGGGTACTTGACTTCCAACATGTGAACTTAAAGTCGGGATGGCATTTTGATATTTTTTTGTGTTGAAAAAGTGTCATCATATGACACACTTCTTAGGAAGTTGATGTTAACCAGCATCATCATGTGAAATAAAGACATAGCCATGTAGAAAACCTTTCTGAATGAACCTATGTTCAATTGCAAGGAAATGTTACCAGTGTATAAAATTGTATTTGCCGCGTAACAAAGACACCACATTCACACTTTCACCCACCTTCCATAAACAAAACATTAAAACTGCTTGACATGCCATTGTGATTACTTTATTTGAATCCACAAGTATCCTTTAAAAAGCAAACAAGCATGTTGTGGCAAAATTGAAGAAAGAAAAACAAAAGAAAAAAATGACTAGGCATTTCTTTTGAACGCAGAGGAAAAGGCATACAGTCTAAGAAGTTGACCACTCACTCCCTGACTAGAAGCCTAGGAAACAAGTCTGGTGAGACAGTCACTACTCCCCGGCCAGGTGCCAGAGCTGGATGGATGGATGAATGGATGGAAGGGGGTGTGGATGGATGGATAGATGGGTGGATGGACGAATGAATGGAAGGGTGTGTTGATGGATGAACGGAAGGATGTGTGGAAGTATGGATAGATGGGTGGATGGATGGATGGATGAATGGGAGGGTGTGTGGATGAATGGATTGATGGATGGGTGTGTGAATGGATGGATAGATGGGTGGATGGACGAATGAATGGAAGGGTGTGTGGATGAATGAACGTGTCCGCGTGATGAGGCTAATCGTCAGCAAAGGGCTTCGGCGCCACCGTCACGTATCAACTTTGCCAATATTTTCTGACATATTAATAAATAGGTGGTTGATTGCAACTACGCCAAACGCGTAAAACCACTGTTGCGTTCGATAAAAAAGACAAGTAGCGATATTCTTCCTCTGCAGGATCAGCCGCGTCACATGGACTCAAGTTATGGTTATGGAAGTGGTGTCCATGTTACGAAGCACATGGTGTAGCCTTTCCACGCACGTGGCTCGACATAACAACATATTTCTGACTTCAAACTTGTTTTAAATGTAAAAATAGTTAAATTGTATGACTAGTGCAAACAAATCACTGAAATTCCTTCACAATATTCTACGGAATATTAATCTTTTCTCGACTGGTATGCATAGCCAGAAAATGTCGGGCTCCGGTAGTTCGTCGGAAAAGTCGAATTACTCGTACATTATAGCTTTTTCGCACTCCCAAACTTCTGTAAATAAAAGAGAAGGGCCCTATATAACGCATGGAAATAGCAAATAGCAACAGATTATTCAAAATTTGTCAAAATCCTACATTTTACGACGTTCTCTCCAGATGTGATCAGTCACGTAACACGTGGAGCGAGCCTGGACACCAAGCAGAAAACACTCCGAACACAGCAAGCTTTCGTTCCGAGTGCACAACCACGTGTACTAGTATCCTTCCGCAAGGAACTGGGTCATTCTTGTGTCGAAAATGTAGTTCCTAGCCGTTTCGGGAATGCAGGAACTTACACATTGCCGATTGGCACGTAACATGAAAAATTGGACACCATTCCGCTACAGAAACTTCAAACTCAAATTTCTTTCGTGATAATAAACATACGAAGTTCTGCGTTTCCACATGTGTTCAACGCACATGTGCGCGTGTGTTGGCACTATGTGTGTCAATATAATGTATTCCTCCGCCGAAGTTGCCGATGCGAAAAGACGTGTTTGTGTCTGGACACCAAGCGTTACGAGGCTGATGCAGATGAAAACAGATTGAGATTTCGGTGAAAGATTTCTTTTGGGGCACTTTGCGAATAATAATAAAGTAGATAATGTTTAAAAGACGCCTTGTAATGTGTATTTTGCCTTCAAAGATCGACAGTTTCAATGCACAGTACTTTTCCAAGACC